>JAWPHD010006452.1:0-144876 GCA_037043455.1 Cyrtodaria siliqua
CCCTGCCCCCTACCCACTCCTGTCTCTCACCGCTCCACCCCCGCCAACCGCCCCCCCCCCCCCTTCTCACCCCCCACTTGAAACTTTTTTTTTTTTTACCTATTTCTGTGTTGCTTTTGTAAATTCTTACACATATATGTTGCTTCCCCCCGACCCCATGCCTCTCCACCCCCCCACCACCCCATCACATACACACTTGAATTAATTTTTTTAAAATAGTTCTTTGTTGTTTTAGTCAATTCTTACACATATATGTTGCCCCCTTCCCCCGCCCCAAACCCACTCCCGCCTCCCCCGCACCCCCACACCCCACCCCCTCTTGAAAATATTATTTGTTTACATATTTCTGTGTTGCTTTTGTCAATTCTTACACATATATGTTGCCCCCTCCCCCCGCCCCCAACCCACTCCCGCCTCCCCCCGCACCCCAACACCCCACCCCCATTTGAAAATATTATTTGTTTACATATTTCTTTGTTGTTTTAGTCAATTCTATGTTGCCCTCCCTACCCCCGCCTCTACCCCATCCCCACTCAAACTCGATTTTTTAATTATTTTTTTTCTTCATATTTTTGTGTTGTTTTGGTGAATTTAGCTTCTAACACATATATGTTGCCCTCACCACCCCCAATCCCCCACCATCCACCCCCGCCTCTCTCCCATCCCCACCCCGCACTCCACTCAACTCGATTTTTTTATTTTATTATTTTTTTTTACATATTTCTGTGTAGTTTTGGTCAATTCTTACACATAGTTATGTTGTGCTTCCAACCCCACCCCACATTGTTGTAGCCTTGTTTTCTGATAACAGAAAAACAATAACGTGACTCCAGCGTAAATGGAGTTTCTACGATAGAATTTGCAGCAACTCTGCAGTTCAGGGTGAGAAGGTTCTAGGCCCATTTTCCATATTTTATCTCGATGTACATGGAAGATGAGCCTGGCATGTTCATGCCTTTTAGGTGCCATATAACCTTTTCATGTGTTGGTGCGCCTTAAAACCCCAATTCAGTTCAATTCAATTCAATTGTTTTCTGATGGTATAAAATCGAATAGTCGAGCTGCGCTGTTCTCCGACAGCTCTTGCTTTTATTTTGTCCTTACTACTGCCAATTTTTGAAAAAATTCCCGTAAACCAATAAATAAAAAAACTGGCCTTAGTTTTAAATGTAACATGTTTTTGTTCTTTACACACATATATACCATACACACAATGAAAAGATATATGAAGAATATTTGTTGGTTTGTAGTGAACATAGGATTTAATTTCATCACTAAGTTTTAAATTCTCACTTCAAAACAAACACACATATTCTTTATATTTGTTAGGCAATGTCAACAACACTATATTCCAGTGGGATTTACAGTGGATTCCTACTTGGTCCCAGTGGGATTTTTGTGTGGGACCCCAGTTTGCCCCAGCGTGATTTTTGGCAGGATTCACGTTTGTCACAGTGGGATTCCACCTGATCCCAGCAGGAATTTAGTGCAGCCCTACTGAAAATATAACTGGCATTCTCAGTGGCTTCTACATCAATCATCCCTTTTTGAATTGCAATTAAAGTCTGATAATATACAGCAGTTGTGAGCTTTTGTAAATGGCGTTGGAAAAGTAACTTTTTAAATACCCTTGGTAAGTGGGATCAAACTAAACTTTTGTGAGCTTTTGTTTTCATGAACATAGCTGTTCCTGAAGAGTTTTAACAACTTTAGCAATTTTGAAGGTGGCCGTTGTGCATGTTGCTCATGAATAATTTGTGAATTTTAATAGTTCATGAAGAACAATTCACTGTAACTCACTATAATTTTTAAAATACTTGATGGACTTCATTAATCTCTAACTCATTATCTTTGTTAAGAGATTTGCAATCTAATGATAAAAAAAAGGCTTTTGAAAAAATTAGGACATGTCAAAATGATCACAATTCCTGATAATTGACAGATTTAGTGAATTATGGCAAGAAGCTTAATTAATTCACCGACAGATTTTTCAAAACTTCCAAAATGTCTCCTTTCATACTCTTTTTCCAAGCATTTCTTAAGTCAATTTGGAGCACTGTGGTCAAGTGGTAGAGCTTCGGAACCATGACTGAAAAGTTGTGGGTTAATTTGATCCTCGCAATGACTATACATGTATGTGTTGTGTCCCTGAGCAAGACACCTTATGCATTGTTACGTACTGGTTTTACCCAGGAATACATCTAGAGTGATTAAAATAAGTTCAGAGAGCTTTCATTACAATCGATGTAAAATAAATAAGTTTAAATTAATCTAATGATGCACATTCAATCAGATTCACATTCAATCAGATTTAAAAAAAAGAAATGTTTTTTACATTTAAAAGGTAGTACCAGCAGTGAAACATATCAGTGATTGGGAAACAGTGATGGGGATCAATACATGTGTAACTAAATATATAATAAAATGTGATCTTTATGAATACACACATTTTTATTTGTTTACATGTGGGAAAGAAAACGTGTCAGATCAGCAAGCTTGTCATTTGTCCCTTCAATAATAATATCATTTATATAGATCTGCTACTTTCCAACATAAGTATCAACGTCTTGGGTTTTTATAAAACATTGTTGATCTATTTGTTACTTATTTCAAGCATTTTCATGTTAACATTGTGATTTTTTTTTTGATTGTATTGAAATGAGTGTATGAATACAATATTTTGGCATCTCCGTGTTTAGGTTTTTAAAGGGAGCATTCATTCATGAGACAAGTTCTTTCTTATACCAATCCGCCCCCACCTCCGCTTACATGACCTCCACTTTTCTGTGCTGTGCAGTGGATTTTTTGGCAGCATATGATATTAAATACGCCATTTGGGATGATAATGTAAGTTATTCTTTTATAATTGGGCCGAGATATGAATGCTAATATTATTTCATACACAATGAAAAAAATCAAAGGGTAACACACACTATTACGGCAGTGAGCGTTTTGCAGTTGGGTGGTATGAACTGTTGGGGAGTTGCCAAATTACACGGGTAGATAACAATCAATTAACACCGTTTAGTCACGTGATATTGATGTCGAGATTTGATAACGAAAGTAAATGTATGAAAAAAAAACTAGCAATTTAATACATTTATACTGTATATCGTACAACGTTTTGCACATATAATGTTTAATACATCTGTTTTTGAGTGATTGTAGTTCATTATTTTAACATAACATATAGATTGAAATATAAATTACGCGTCAAAATGAAGACCTATCGATAATTATGGGAAGCCATAACACCGTCAAAATGTGGATATTTACAAACCATTCAATGACAGGCCATTTAATTCAACATGAAGTCATTTGATGACGTACATATTGATTCGATGCGACGTGTAAACTCGGTTCATTCGTTACAAAGTGAAATGATACGGTGTACAATTTTAAACCATACGACGCAAAGTCATTTGATGACATACATATTGATTCGATGCGACGTGTAAACTCGGTTCATTCGTTACAAAGTGAACTGATACGGTTCGAAGTGAAATGATACGATGTACAATTTCAAACCATACGACGCAAAGTCATTTGATGACGTACTTATTGATTTGATGCGACGTGTAAACTCTGTTCATTCGTTACAAAGTGAACTGATACGGTTCGAAGTGAAATGATCGGGTGAAAACACAGTCGGTGCGATGCAAACGCAATCCGTTCGACAGAAACTGATTTCATTACGTGCAAAGTGAAAGGGTGCGACATCTGGCGGCGATATTTGCCACATCACTTGCAGGGTTATTTCCCCTACATAACATATATATTATGATAAATCAAAGTACTAAAAGTACTGAGAATGCAAATTTCCATAAATTTTACATAGTTTTAGCCATATTGGCGATCTTTGGCGACCTACCAAAATCTTAGAGGGTCAATCCATTCCAAATATATTGTAATCAATTGTCATTAAACTGTTTCAAATCTTGTGATTTGTGTTCATGGCCAAACTGTCACTCATGATGACCTCCATGTCTAAAATTATGTCATTTACAGTACAGAGTGGCGTGTATTAAGTAGTCTTCCGGGAACAAGATGCACAAGAGGGCCTGTATCTCTCTACTGGCTTGAATAGTCTAAGGCCATTGCGATATGACAATGCGACATTGCGATACGACAACTCGACATTGCGATACGACAACTCGACAATGAGATACGACAATGCTACATTGCAATACGACATCGCGACATAATTGTCGCGATGTCATATTGCAATGTCGCGACAACGCAATGCAATGTCACGACAACGTGACATTGCAATACAATTATGTCGCGATGTCGTATTGCAATGTAGCGTTGTCGTATCTCAATGTCAAATTGTCGTATCGCAATGTCGCATTGTCATATCGCAATGTCGCGTTTTCGGGTGTCGCATTGTTGCCCACGACAATGCGACATTGTATCTGGCCCCAACCGGACACCGTTTGAAACTGCACATGGCTGCAGCATTTGAACCTACTTAGTCCAGCTAGTTTCTGTTCTGTTTCTTGTTGTTGTTGTTTATTTATTATTACTTTTACCCGTGTATTTACTTATAGTCAATTTCAATTCTTCTTTCCACCAATAAATTTGTATTTTATTTTTTTAGTAAATACTACAGTAAAGTTTCTTTTCAATGTGTGGGACAGACATAGAGAAGTTGAATCAACGGGTAGTGCCTCTTGTTAAGTTATTTGTCCCTGCAGCAGAAGACGTTTTCTAGGTTACGCCATTGAACTTGGACAAGTTCAAAACCAGTTGCATCAGACTAGACACATCAGAGTTATAGCCTTTGATTTTTTAAACAAGATATCCGTAGATTCACATGTCTCGCCTAACGGGGGCTGGACTTAAAAATAAAACGGTCAATGATGCTTAAATGAGGTTGTAAACATTTTAGTAACTAAAAACAATGGAGTTTGCCGCCGTTTGCTGAGATGACATTTAAGTGCATTTGTTTAAAAGTAAAATGCCATTCTATTAAAAACAAGAGGCACAAGAGGGCCTGTGGATGCTCTACTGGCTAAAAACGTCTCTTACATCAAGGGTTGTCGACATAAAATTCCCATCAGTATTTGTTTTCAAACATTGCAAAAACAACAGGGATAGGATGGCCTTAGATCGCTCACCTGGTAATCATGGGCAATAAGTCTGCTGTGTCTAGTCTGGCATGGGTATTTTTTAATTTGTCCCACTTCTATGAATGAAATTTTATAAAAATGGGGCGGGGTGGTGGGGGACGGGGTTATATTAACATTCTAAACAAATATGGTAAAGATCAGATAAAAAATGAAGTAACTACAGATTTAACAAAGGAAATACAATATAGCATTTTTCAACAAATCAAGGGCAATAACCTGTCGTTACTAACAAGATCTAGCTGGTTTTCGAACTTGTCCGAGATTTCATTGATATACCGTGATTTGCACAACTAGACATCATACTGAGGCTTCCTGCCAAATTTTGTAGAAAGTTTAGGAGAAGTAGCGCCGACAAGAAATTTAAATGTGAAAGTGCCATAACTCCGTCATAAATCAGCAAACTGGGGAAAAGCGTGATATGCACAACTAGACATCTTACCGATGCTTCCTGCCAAGTTTCGTCGAAATCGAAATCCAACAAGGCTTTAGGAGGAGTAGAGCCGACAAGAAATTTAAAAGTAAAAATGTCAAGGGGCCGTAACTCCATCAAAAATCAACGAACCGAAAAAAAAAATGAAATAAAAAAAAAATAAAAAAAATAAAAAGTTTTTTTTTCAAATACAACAACAACAAAAATAAACAAAAAACATTTAAAACAGTAAATCAATAAATATATCAAATACAAAAAAAATAATAAAAAATAAAAATAATCAAAAAATAAATAAAAAAATAAAATTTTTATATATATTTAAAACAAATTTAAACAAAAAAAATGTACAAATAAAAATAAAAAATACTACTTATAAAAAAAAAAGGCAAAACATCTGGTAAAGTTTGGTTAAGATCAGATGAAAAATGAAAGCTACGTCGTATTAACGAGGCAAAATATAGCATTTTTTAACTAAATGAAGGGCCATAACTCCGCTGTTACTAGTCCGATCTGGCTGGTTTTCGAATTTGTGCGAGCTTTCGTTTATATTAACAATATGTTAAAGTTTTGTAAAGATCGGATGAAAAATGAAGGCCCTTGGCCAGTAGAGCTAAAATCATCAGCTCCTGAAAGTAGGTCAAGGTCATAGATGAAATCCATGCCTCCAAAAAGATGCACTACCCAATACACAACTATGTCAAAATATAGTGCATAATTATAGTTCATGAGAGAGTGATGTAAATGTAAGAATTAAAGTTATCTGCCCTTTGCTTGGATGATGAAGGTCACATCCACATTTGCTTTGTCACGTTGCAATGTACCACTCAAGATACAACTATAAGCAAAGTTTGAAAGGTCTTAGTGCATACAGTTTGTAAAAAAGTGACCTAAACGCAAATGTTGAAGGTAAAAATTAAGTTATCTGCCATTTGCTTGGAGGGTCAAGGTCACTTTCACATTTGCTTTGTCATGTTGTGATGTACCACTCAAGATACAACTATAAGCAAAGTTTGAAAGGTCTAGTGCATACAGTTTGTGAGAAAATGACCTAAACCGCCGCCGGAAAAGCAACACCTATGTCTCTTTTTTTCTTCGAATAGGCGAGACAAAAACTGTTTTCCGGCCTTAGACTATTCAAGCGAGTAGAGTGAGAGTAAGCCTCTTGTGCATCTTGTTCCCGGAAGACTACTTAATACACGCCACTCTGTAAATGACATAATTTTAGACATGGAGGTCATTTTGAGTGCCAGTTTGGCCATGAACACAAATCACAAATCTGTCTATCCATCAGCAATTACATAAAATAATATTCTAGTCTAGATTTGAAACAGTTTCATGACAACTGTTCACAATATATATTGGGATGGATTGACCCTCTAAGATTTTGGTAGGTCGCCAAAGATCGCCAAGTTGGCTAAAACTATGTAAAATTTATGGAAATTTGATCGTGCAAATATTCATACAGTCTTTCCTATCAAACCTTGCATTCCGAGTACTTTTAGTACTTTGATTTATCATAATATATATGTTATGTAGGGGAAGTAACTCTGCAAGTGATGTGGCAAATATCGCCGCCAGATGTCGCACCGTTTCACTTTGCACGTAATGAAATCAGTTTCTGTCGAACGGATTGTGTTTGCATCGCACCGACTGTGTTTTCGCCCGATCATTTCACTTCGAACCGCATCAGTTCACTTTGTAACGAATGAACAGAGTTTACACGTCACATCGAATCAATATGTACGTCACCAAATGACTTTGCGTCGTATGGTTTGAAATTGTACATCGTATCATTTCACTTCGAACCGTATCAGTTCACTTTGTAACGAATGAACAGAGTTTACACGTCGTATCGAATCAATATGTACGTCATCAAATGACCTTGCGTCGTATGGTTTGAAATTTTACACCGTATCATTTCACTTCGAACCGTATCAATTCACTTTGGCACGAATGAACCGAGTTTATACCGTATCATTTCACTTCGAACCGTATCAATTCACTTTGTAACGAATGAACCGAGTTTACACGTCGCCTCGAATCAATATATACGTCATCAAATGACTTTGCGTCGTATGGTTTGAAATTTTACACCGTATCATTTCACTTCGAACTGTATCAATTTACTTTGTAACGAATGAACCGAGTTTACACGTCGCATCGAATGAATATGTACGTCATCAAATGACTTTGCGTCGTATGGTTTGAAATTGTACATCGTATCATTTCACTTTGAACCGTATCAATTCACTTTGAACCGAGTTTACACGTCGCATCGAATCAATATGTACGTCATCAAATGACTTCATGTTGAATTAAATGGCCTGCCATTGAATGGTTTGTAAATATCCACATTTTGACGGTTATGGCTTCCCATAGTATGTATGTCCTTAATTTTTACTGTACGCTTGCGCTGAACGTTGTACAGTCAGTCGGAGACGTCAACTGTAACAACGTTCAAATGCTGAACTACTTTAATTGCAGTAGCACCTGTATGTCGGATATAGCTTTTAGAGTCAACATCAGTAAACTAACCGTGATCACTAAATGTAATCTATCTCGATGCACTGGTTACCGATTCTTACCTGGAAGCGTTTAAATTTTTTTTATATCTTATATGTATGTTATATTGTCACATTAAATTATATTATTTAAATCAGATAATATGTACTGAGTACTCTTAATTGTCCTGTTTTATCCCAAGGCATTATTGCCATGTTTATCAAAACAGCAATGAGCTGGGCATATATAAGGCTTGCATATTGCAACTCGGCATACATGAACTTGATGCTAACTTGCTAGATAAGAGAGACCGTTGTGAACCCAGCTCCTTGATATAACCTTTATGACGGATTAACATTTTTTTAATGCAGTCATCCTGCTTGAGCGCATACAGCCTGTTGATGCAGTGAATAGCATGGGGGACTTTAAATTCAGAGGACCCGGGTTCAAGCCTCACCGGAGCCAGTGAATTTTACCGGTGTGTTCTTGGGCAAACATTTTTACCCTCGTCCGTCGGATGGGGACGTAAACCAGGCGACCCCCCCCCCCTCCCCACCATAATACACACACACACACACACACACTCCCTCTGTCTCTTCATTAGCAATACACCTTCTGTTTTAGGTAATACTCATTCCACTTGCACTTGCATGCGCAAAAGTAGGGTTGATGCTTACTGTCTTAGGTTAATTCCATACTCTAAATCAAGTACGGAGAACATGACAATCTATGTTTAGATACATATCCTAAGCATGTGATATTGTAACAACTGCATCAATACTAACAAATAGTTGCCATGGTAAATAGTTATTTGGGTATCACCCTAAAGATATTTCTTCGTCGACGCCGTGTGTTTCTCGGGCAAGAATATGACCACTGCATATCCAGGCATAGCGGTAAAATTTCCCCGAAGTCATGTTAATTTTGTCATTTTTGTTCATATTTTTCATCATGAAACCTGTATTGTTTCAGGTGCTACTTCAGTGATGGCAGTAATCGTGGCTCCAGCGAAAAATTGAGTGTTTACTAGAGAATTTGCAGCAACTCTGCAGTTCTGCTTGTAAGAGGGTCTATGCACATTCTACAATTTTTTATCTAGATATTAATGAAGAGTGAGCCGGGTCGAATGTTCATTCCTGTTGGCGCCATATAACATGTTTGTGTTGGTGCGCCGTAAAACCCCAATTCAAATCAATTCATCTTCGTCGATTCTTTTTTCAGTAACACACAAATGGTTCGTGCAAATGCATATACTACTATTTTTACATTTCATATGCAGAATTCTTCATTGTGTTGTAAATGGGTGGGGTAATTCAGGTGTAAAAATCCTTAAAATATGCATAAATTGTAATTAAAAAGTATTAAAATAGACACGCGGCTATTTCTTTCCGGAATCGCCCCTGTAGCGCCGGAGTTATTGCCCCTTAATTGATAAAAAATGCTTAAAGGGAATGTAGCGACACAGAAAAACAAGCTCTGTTATTGAGAGTTCTGAAAAACTTGGAAAAAGGTGAAAGAATTATCAAAATCGGATGATAAACAAAAGATATATGACCATTTAAAGTTTGTTCTAAAACAAATATGGGAGCCGCCATTTTTAGAACTATGATGTCATAGTTCCACATTACCATATATGGAATATTGATAAAATATCATTTAAAACGAAGAAAATCACTGCAAATGAACCATTTTTTTTACTGGTCATAAAATGTATTATTGCCATTAAGTAGTTCAATTTTTTCATACAACTGTCATTTTTCCCCTATAAATCAGTAAATTTTCATATTTATAAATATTCCATATATGGTCATTTAGAACCGTGATGTCATAGCTCCCAAAATTGCCGCTTCAATATCCGTTTCAACAGAAACTTCAAATGATCATATCTTCTTTGTTTATCATCCGATTTTGATAATTCTTTTACCCTTATTCAAGTATTTCAGAACTCTCAATAATAAAGATGGTTTGGCTGTGTCGTTACATTCCCTTTAATTCTGTCCATTCACAGCCATATCTTGATAACCGCTTGTTTGATTTTCAATAAACTTCATTATAATGTTTATCCCAATAGTGGGATGTGACGCAGCAAATTTATTTCGGAATCGTCTTAGAAACGCCGGAGTTATTGCCCTTTAATTGATAAACATTGCTTAATTCTTTCCGTCAACAGCCATAGCTTGATAACCGCTTGTTTGATTTTTATTAAACGAGTATAATGTTTATCCCTATAGTGGGATGTGGCGCAGCAAATTTATTTCGGAATATTCTTAGTTACGCCGGAGTTATTGCCCTTAAATGTCCCCTTAAATTATTCAGGTCGTGGGTTCAAATCTCACTGGAGGCATATTTTTCCTTTTTTGCATGAGAAACCTTTGTTCATGGGTTCAATACAATTCTTTTTTATTTTTTTATTTTTTTATTTTTTTTTCTCATAAGAAACCTTGGTTCATGGGTTCATTTTTCTTTAATTGGGACCTTAGGGGATCTTGTTGGATCAGTTTTACATATTGTCACCGTGTGGTTGTTGTGTGCTCTAAGGTGACTACAACAACCTGGTTCGTTATTATATTGGACCTCTTGGAAGTAAAGGATACTCTGTAATATAATAACGAACCAGGTTGTTGTAGTCACCTTAGAGCACACAACAACCACACGGTGACAATTGGTGGCCAGTGTGACTATTGGACGAGAAAATTGGAATTATGGATATACATATTTCGTGTGATTGTGATATGTGTAATCGGCTGAGTTTGCACATTCAGGATGTGTAATATAGATATATGTTGATCTTTGAGATGACGTCATTTGTTTACAATGGTAGCGAGAATGGCGATATGGAGTTGAATGAAGACTGTCAGATGATGGGCCCATCGCGAATACAATGGTAAATGGACCACAATGAGGATTTACGTTTATTCTACAGGGATCCGCGTCGTGATTGTCAATTGCCCCGCCGCGGCTGAGGGGTAGAAGAGGAACTTAGACTGATGGACAGTTAACTTGCTTTTGGATCACTTCCGTGATCTAAAGTGTGGACAATTTACATTGTGTACAACATTTGTATAAACTTGTGTGTGTGTGTGTATTTTGTGAATATTGTTCATTGGATTATAATAGGAGTTAGGATTAAGGGTAAGATCTTATTTTCCTATCTTGCAGTTCCATAGTATTTATATTGTGTCATTTGAGTTTGTCCAGTTGCTTCGATTTATCTGTTATTGTTGACATATATACAAATATTGCTCATATATAAATGTCTTCATTATACCACAGTTTTGACAGATTCATACCGTGCACGGGCTCATTGGGTATCATTAAGTAATATTAGAGCTGTCAGTTCTGTTGTATAACGAGGAAGGTATAGATAACCTATTAGCGAACTATTATTAGCCGCCCGGTATTCCAGTATTTACGGCAATATTCAATTCACGAGCACTAATATTGCATGTTAAAGATCTAACAGACTAATTGTATTGAGAAACAAAAACAAAACAACAATTGCTTGTTCTGTTAACCCATAAATACACGTGACAGTATTGTATAGACAATCTGGACAGGTGTATTTAATCAGCCCGGATAGCTCAAGTAGTAAAGCCGTCGATCAATAATTTAATAGTGTTATAGAATTATTGGATTTCACCGCACGGGTTCGAATACAGCGGTCGGCTATAGTTTTTTATTAACTTTTTGTGCATATATATATATAAGCAAATATATATTCACACAACGGTGATATATTTAATTTTAAACATATATAGAGGATGAATAGCAATTCAGCTGTATGTATGTTAATATAAACAGTATTCTGTAGATAGTTGAATGATAGTGATCGTGTTATGATACACGTTCATTTATCTTTGACAGAGATTTTTTCCCCAGAAAGAGAATAGTTAAGTGCGAATATTTAAATATTCGTACACATTATTTTCTTTAAAATCGGCAATTTTCGGGAATTTCAGATACGCTTATTTTATTGAGCAAATACCCGTACGAAGTAATCGATACGCGTTTGTGTGTATATCGTAACACCCCGTAGTGTGAACCATATCGGCTCCGTGGCGTAATCGGTTAAGTCGTCGTCCGATTAATATAGTTTAGGTTCGACTTGCAACCACCGCACGGGTTCGAATCCTACAAGGAGTGTGATTTTTTGTAAATTCATATTTTTTGTGTTTGCGATTTTTTTAACATATTGAAAGCTGCTTGTGTTCTTTAAAAGGATCGTTAAAATTGATATAAACGATCTCGGGAAGAATGGAACCAGAATTAAAGCGTCAACAGATGGAAGCCCTACGGGAACAGAGAGAACAACTAATTGATGAAAGGAACATAGGCGTGGAACGGCATGTTCTCGGTAATGCTGTTGGTGAAAATGTGAGCCTAGCAGATGCTTATCGTAGGCGAGAGCATAACAAGATGTTGAGGGATCAAAGGCAACAGCGTCGAGGAGAGAAAAGGAGAGAACAAGGAAGTCAGGTCACTGACCACATAGCCGGTGACACACAGGTGATAGAACATTACGGTTTAGAGGAGGGAAGAGATGCAGATAAACAGGATAGTATAAATGCAAAGTTAACACGTGTATCTAGTGACGGCAAGCAGGTTGCATCACTTTATCATACACTTGATTATACGAATCAGGTTGATCCTAGATTGGAATTGTCTGATCATGAAAGCGACACTGAAGGTAGTTTGAAGGTTGAATATCAGGACGTAAGACATCTGATAGACGGCAGGACAGCCGAGATTAAGCTAAGGAATGAGCGCTTACTGGCAAGCCAGAAACAGTTGCAGGCTAAGGAATTAGAATTAAGTAAACGTGAAGAACAAACAAGGAGGAGAGAGTTGGAGTTAAAACGAAAACAACAATTGATGGAAAGAAATAAAATGGAAGAAATGCAAGAGGACATGTACAACGAAAGTAAAGAAGTGTTGAACAAACTAGAAAGAGAATTGATAGAAAAACAGACAGAAGTTCGCCAAAAGGAAACTGATCTAATTAAAAGAGAGCAAGACATTAAACGTATGGAGAGTCAATGGGTAGTATTTACCTCCACACCAAAGAAAGTTAAAGAACAGTTCCCACCAGAGATAAAAGAAGAGGGGTTACTTTTACAACAAGTGGGGACACCGGGAAAATGTTGTTCACCAGAAACGACAGAAGGATGTGATAAAAAGGCAGGCATAGGTACGCAAATGAATTCAAAGACACATTCACCATTGCAGTTGGAAAAGGAATGGAGATACAAATTGAGAGGTGATTTTGCGACAGCAGAATCATCAATGGGAATATATCCAAAGAAGAGAGAACAGACACAACCGCTAGGAGCATCTAGGAAAATGCCAGTGGTGATAGACAAGGCCATAAAGGGTATGGATATGGACAAAAGAGCCAATATACAGTTTATGAAGCCAACGTTGAACACGTTCTCTGGAATGGAACCACGGCCTCGCAACGAGAGCACATTTGAAGAATGGAAAATGGAAATTGAAAGCATATTGGCGTTGGATATATATCCTGATTACATGATCAGTCAAACCCTTCGTAAGTCTCTTAAAGGCCAGGCCAAGAAAGTTCTCTTACCAATGGGGGCATTAGCCACTCCAAGCGATATCCTTAAAAAGATGGAAAGCGTATTTGGTAATGTTGCCACAGCAGAGTCTGTGTTACAGGAGTTTTATAATTCCCAGCAACTACCAGAAGAATCCGTCAGTGAGTGGGGTCTGAGGCTTGAAGAAGTGATGCATAAAGCAATCGGCAAAGGTCATGTGAAAGAAGAACAAAGAAACAGTATGTTAAAGAACAAGTTCTGGAGATCCTTATTCGACACAGACTTGAAAAATGCAACTAGAGTGCATTTTGAAACAGAGGAAAGTTTTGAAATGCTGAGACGAAAGGTTAGAGCCGAAGAGTACGAGATCAAGTCCACTGCAAAGGATATTTCACGCGTAAAGAAGAACGAGAAAGTGGCTCGAACTCAACAGCTGACCAGCGAGTCTTATATCATGGCGGATAAAATGAAAATGCTAGAAACCCTGGTGAAAAAGATGGAAACAATGGAGAAGAAAATGGAGGAATTTGAGAAAGGAAAACGAAGAGGAGGATGGAGAGATGACAGGCGGCGATCATTTACAAACGATAATACTAAAGAACAGAAGCAGCAATCCACTACTGAGAAGAAGAAAGAAGGAGCTACGACGGGCCATTTAAACAAGTAAATGTCCCCATTGAAGGGCAAATGAGGGACATTGATGGAAAAAGCCCATATATAAAGACTCCGTTAATAAACAGAATGGTAGGAGAAGCCAACGAAGCTAAAGTAGATATCAATGGAATTAGCACAACATGTCTTATAGACAGTGGCTCAATGGTGACAACAATGTCGCAGGAATGGTATAAAAGCATGGATCCACAACCAAAGCTACACGGATTGGAAGAGTTCAACCTCAAAGTATATGGAGCAGATGCAGGACTGCTACCATATCTTGGTTACATCGAAGCCAGTATTTCCATTCCCAGATCAGATCTCCGAGTGCAAGATGCGGTTGAAGTGTTTGTGCCAATACTTATAGTACCTTCTACTGAGTATAACATTAAAGTACCGATTCTTATCGGTACAAATGTTATAAGGAGTTGTACGCAAACCAGTGATCTCCCGGATGTGTGGAATGCGGCATTATTGGCTATCACTGCACGTACATCAGTGGGGGTGGTACGAACCACAGACAGAGTCATCGAGTTGAAACCATGGGAGACAATTACGGTGACAAGTTTTGTCAGGAAAGAAAGAGATGTTAACACGGTCATCACGGAACAGACAGAGAAAGCATCATCGCGAATGGGAGTATGCCCAAGAGTCGTTGAACTAAATAAACCTGGAACATCTGCCAGAGTACCCGTACGAATCTTCAATATATCAGCCAAGACACTTATAGTTCCGCCCAGATCTGTTCTGTGTGAGCTGCATGAGGTCAAGGTTCTACGAGCAACCAATCCTGTTCCAAAACCAAAGATCGAAGGACGGATATCCGCTCAGACTGCAAAATCGACACCGCCAGCTTCCAGCGGTACAACTCGATCAGTAAACGATTCGCAGAGGTTAAAGATGACTGATGTCGGAGTGAATCTTTCTGATTCCCCTCTTTCACAGAGTCAACAAGAAAAGGTCGTCCGTATCTTTGAGAAGTGGCAACATGTGTTCTCGAAAGGGATCACGGACCTTGGATGTACTGATCTGGTGAAGCCTGAGATACATCTCAATGACAACACTCCATTCAAGGAACCATTTAGAAGAGTATCCCCTGCACTCATACAGGAAGTGAGGGAACACGTGGCTGAAATGTTGGAAGCAGGAGCCATAAAGCCATCGCAAAGTCCGTACTCATCGAACGTGGTCATTGTCAGGAAAAAGGATGGAACTATTCGGTTTTGCATAGACTTCCGGAAACTCAACTCGCGTACTGTCAAAGACGCATATGCCATTCCGAGGATCGAGGATTCGCTACACCTGCTAGCAGGAGCGAAGTATTTCTCAAAATTGGATCTTAAAGCTGGATACTGGCAAGTTGAGCTAAAGGAGGAGGATAAAGCAAAAACTGCCTTCCAGGTCGGCAATATTGGTTTCTTTGAATGCAACCGCATGCCTTTTGGCCTCTGCAACGCTCCAGCAACATTCCAAAGATTAATGGAACGATGCATTGGTGAAATGTATCTTCGGGATTGCTTGATATATCTGGATGATATTATCATCTTTTCAACAAACTTTGAAGACCATCTGGACCACTTGGAAGCTGTTTTTGAAAGACTCAGTGTGCACGATTTAAAAGTCAAAGCTTCAAAATGCGAGTTCTTCAAAACAGAGGTGACATACTTGGGGCACGTAGTATCGGAAGAGGGCATTAAGACCGACCCTGAAAAACTGAAGCCATTGAAGGACTGGCCAAAACCGAAGAGTATTAAGGACGTCCGTAAATTTCTTGGATTTACTGGATATTACAGGCGATTTTTGAAAGGTTACGCCAGTATCGTCAGACCTCTCAATGACCTTCTCGTTGGCCAATCAACTAGGGTAAAGCCTCAGAAGAAGACAACCTTTAAGTGGGGCGAACGTGAGCAAAAGGCATTCGATACGATCATCGAGAGGCTCACAAATCCACCAGTCTTGGCGTATGCTGATTACAAACTACCGTTTCGAGTGCATACGGACGCATCAACGACTGGACTTGGTGCAATTTTGTATCAGCGACAAGGAAACGCCGACCGGGTAATTGCATACGCCAGCAGGAGCCTAATACCATCAGAGAAGAACTATCCCGCTCATAAACTGGAATTCCTTGCCCTGAAATGGGCTATAACAGATAAATTTCACGATTATCTCTACGGTGCTAGTTTTGAGGTGGTTACTGACAATAACCCGTTGACGTATGTCTTGACAACCGCTAAGCTAGACGCCACAGGCCAGAGGTGGATAGCAGCTCTTGCAAATTATAACTTCACAATACATTACAGAAGTGGCAAGAAAAACACCGATGCCGATGGTTTATCCAGACAGCACGAGGATATCATCAGTGAACATCAAGTTGTATATCCAGACGTTTTAAAGGCCATATGTGCAACCTGTTTAGCGACCAGCGAAGAATTACCTCTTGTAGAGAGTTTAGGAGGCAATGCCGCTGTCCAGATGCATACTGAAGAAGACCACATTGCAGACGACGTTTTACAAGCACATGCCCTCAGCTCAACCGACTGGCACAGAGGCCAAATGGAAGATACATGCTTGTCCTTACTGATGAATTATCTGCAGTCTGGAAATCATCCGACATCTCAATGTATTTCCGAAGCCAGTCCAGAGATGAAGAAGTACCTTCGTGAGTGGAATAAGTTGGTAATGAAGGATGATGTCATTTACCGGAAAACCATCATAAACGGTCAGCAATGCGAACAATTAGTTTTGCCTCGTGTAGTCCGGGAAACTATACTTGAGGCCCTTCATGATGATATGGGTCACCAAGGACGTGATCGCACCTCGTATTTGGTGAAAGAAAGGTTCTTCTGGCCAGGCATGGATGGTGACATTGCAAGAAAAGTGCGTATGTGTGGAAGATGTATACGACAAAAGACTCCACCAGTCAATGCAGCCGAGTTGGTCAGCATAACATCAACGGCACCAATGGAGCTAGTCTGTATTGATTTCTTGTCCTTGGAAATGTCGAAAGGAGGATTTGAAAATGTCCTCGTGATTACTGATCATTTCACACGATACGCCCAAGCAATTCCAACTAGGAATCAAACGGCGCGCACCACAGCCAGGGTCTTGTTTGACAATTTCTTTGTCCACTATGGTTTTCCCTCAAAACTCCACAGCGACAGAGGACAAAACTTTGAGTCCAAGGTAATCAACAGACTATGTAGGCTGGCAAACATCAAAAAGACAAGGACAACACCATATCATCCGATGGGGAACGGACAAGTGGAGCGGTTCAATCAGACACTCATACGGATGCTGGGAACTTTGGAACATGACAGAAAGAGTGACTGGAAGTCGTACATACCACCCTTGGTACATGCGTATAACGCGACTCGTCACGACAGTACCGGTTACTCTCCTTTCTACCTTATGTTCGGCCGACAGCCACGCCTGTCAATTGATGCGTTTCTCGGGATCTCTCCAAACGAAGTCACGGGGAACACTCAGCTGGACTACATGAGGAAGTTGCAGTCACGTCTCACATATGCATATGACAAGGCAAACGAGGAGGCAAGGAGAAGCGCGACAAAGTACAAGGGGTACTACGACAGGAAGGTGCGGGAAAACCCATTGCAACCAGGGGATCGAATTTTGATCCGTAACTTGGGATTGCAGGGCAAGAACAAGCTTGCTGACAAATGGGAAGAAGATCCCTATATCGTTCTTCGGCAACCCGCTGCAGATATTCCAGTGTATCAAGTACAAAAGGAAAATGGTACCGGAAGAATGAAGACTATGCACAGAAACCATTTGCTGCCTTTCATGGGTTTACCTTTACCTACGCCAAATGAACGTCAGGAAAGGATTCCGGAAGTCAGACGCCCAGCGCGTGCAGTAAATCTCCCATTGAATTATACAACGGACTCAAATAAAAGTTCATCGAGTTCGGATACCTCATCCGAAGAATCTGATGAAGCAGGATCCAAGTCCTACACGATACCCATGCGTAGGCAACCAGGTCAGCCGGGATTGCGTCCTAGGAAGTCTCAGACAACAAATGCCAATGAGCCTCTCCGTAGGTCCCGACGAATTCGCCGACAACCGGCCTGGATGGACTAACGTGAATGGGCGTTGGGACAAGCTCACATTATGAAGTCCCGGCAAGTGGCATCATAATTGTGTGAGATTAATTAGGATTTAAGACACGGATAGACAGTGGTAGTAAACATAATCTCAGTGCTGTATATTTTATTGAAATATTGAAATTATTGTACTATACATTCCGGTATGTGTGTGTATATATATATATATATATACCTAAGCTATACAGTACAAGGTTGCACTGGTATTACCCGAATTTTGTTTTGGTAATAACTTGTCAGGGAGATGGTGAAATAATACGACCGACGTTCATTTCTTTTAATTAATGTCGAGGACGACATTTTCTAGAGCAGGGGAATATGTCATAGGTCTGAATAAATATATATGCAAATTGTAATTGTTTTATATTTATTACCACACCACAAGCAAGTGCGCCTTTAACGTGTACCTGCCTAGCATCCCTTTAATGTAGCTACCTGTATGACCAGGTTGCAATAAATGTTTATACAAGTTGTTGTTGTTTATTACAAGCCATTGTAACATTAACGTTTACTTGAACAACATGACAATATCCCTTTAAATTAGCTGCCTTATACTAACACATATGCATGTCTTGTTTAGCACGGTCAGGTGACTTGAACACCGCACGTATGCGCACGATTGCACTTGCCGTTATACAATAGTATTGAAAGGTCATGTATGATATGTGTGGAATAAATATTATATATATTTATTATATTACAGGTAACTATATGCTAATTATCTTCTGTATGGTTTGGTAATGTTTCATATTAAGTGAATACATAAATTGCTAACTGTAATGTATTAGATTAATTGGTTTGTTATAATTTTTAGAGGTAAGGTTATGAACTGCAAGATAGGCGTGTATTGACAATGTCTTACTTTACATATATGTCATATTGTGTAAATGAAATGTTAATATATGTTTTGTTACATCTTTAGCTTCAGGATTTGACATCCTGGGTACTTGCCGTTATATGATATTATGGAAAGGTCATGTATGATATGTGTGGAATAAATATTATATATATTTATTATATTACAGAGTATCCTTTACTTCCAAGAGGTCCAATATAATAACGAACCAGGTTGTTGTAGTCACATTAGAGCACACAACAACCACACGGTGACACATAGTTATTTTTTGTTGTGATTTTTCATTTATTTATTTGTTTATTTTTCTCTTAGCGGGCCTTGTTAGATCAGTTTTACATAGAGTTATTTCTAATTTTTGAAATCATTTTTTTTTTATGTTTTGATTTTTTGTCTCATAGGAAACCTTGGTTCACTTTTACTTTAATTGGGAGCTTAGGGGCCCTTGTTGGATCAGTTTTACATAGAGTTATTTTAAATATAATTTTTTTTTTTGGAATTTACTTTTTTTTTTCTTTTTTTTTTTCTCAAAATGCCTTTTTTTACGAACGGGCAGGATTCATGAATGTCAAAGGAGGAGGAAAAAAAATCCATTTGATTTCAATGGTGTTATTGTTTGGTCGGATAACAAATGATTATATGAAAATACATACTGATAGCACCTTTTTGATTAACCTTAATTAAGGACATATTTCCCAACGCTACTTAGTCATTGAAAAAAGCATGGGAAGCTTAAATATTTACTGCCAGCACGTTTCATGGCTGATCAACTCAGGTATATAAATTGAGGCCCGTTCTTAGTTTTTTATTTGAGGGTATTTGAGGGTAAGAATAGCTTAACAACACTTTGTAATTTACTTTAATGTCAAAAGAAATGTATGTTGATATTTTAGCTTTGAATACAAAACTTATCTGGTATTTCTTAATTGTTTCTAGACCAAAAATCAGAGCACAACACAATAAATATACAACATTATTTAATGTGTTATAATGTGTACTGGTCGAAAACGCTTTTTTGGGTGGGCCTCATAATCTGAAGAAAAATTGATCCCCCCCCACCCCCCCCACACACACACACACCAAAATGATAGATTATATGGAAAAAACAACAACATCGTACTACCGGCCCGAAGTTGTTAAATTAAGCGCTCTTTAAAAGCAAAACATATATTCCAACCTTCCCGTGAATAATTTATAAACGCTGTACAATAATAAATACCGAGGTTTATTATATCATCGAGATCCGTTTTCCTATCCCATCTTTTCTTTTCCAAACGCTGTACAACTTCGGCTAAATACCGAGGTTTACTACATCATGGAGCTCCGCCTTTTCCTGTTATCTCGTCTCTTATTCAATCGGAACTCTTCGCCCATTTCCGTACTTGGGAATAGTGGCTCGGAGAGTATTGGGTGCCGCTCAATGTTTTTTTTGCATCAAAATGCAGCATTTGGTTCGGTTTTCGATTGTAGCTCTCCGCAAAATAGTGCTCTTCTATATAATGTTGTATTGATGAAAATATTGCAGATTAGTGAGTGATTTTGATCAATTTCTTGATATTTTATCGCTATGACCGATAAATTATACTTTTTAACAAAATAAATCCCGTAGTTGAAATCAAGACGTTTCGGCCCCAAACAGTTCGTTCGGTCCCAAACAGTTCGTTCCATATAATGACTGACATTTGGAAGCATTTGTTGGGTTTTCCAAATATATACTTTAATATTACGGTTGAATTGAAGGGAAAGGAGGAAGAGACATTGTAATTATGATTATATCATATTATGGGAGTGATTGTTTACCGTTTTGTCAGTCGAGAGTGATATGTCAGCTGCATGAACTTGATATTGTATCAGTAAATCAATTAATAAAACTCTAAACAAAGAAAGATATGACTCATGAAGTCCATACTGACGTCCATGGCGTCCATGGTACTTCATATATTGTAAAATTACTCTTATATGGTCTGCAAGTATATATTTTTTCTCCAATCCACAGACATTAGGGTACACCTTTGACATGAGGGTTAGTTTATTGCAAGCTATAGATCTTATACATATATCATCTAGTGAAAACATTCCAGATATCATATATTTAATATAAACAATATGAAAATAGTTTATTTAACACTATTACTATGTGATCAATGATTACATCAAATGTATTTATTTTATAAGGGCTTCTTGAAGCATCAAACATTTTTAAAATGTTTAAATTTCAATCGGAGGCTCTAGTGTGTTTTACAAAAGATGGTTTACAGGAGGAATAACTTTTATCAATGACATTTTAAACAAAAATGGACACTTTATTCATACATAGAATTGAATGAACACTATAATATACAGTCCAATTTTCTTGAATATGAAGGTATTATAACTGCTGTCAGGAATTATTTGGCAAACCTGAATATTGTGCATCTAGCCTGTAACAGCCAAACCCTATTCGTCCACTAATCCTATCCTTAATTCTACAAAATTAGAAAGGCTATCGAAACATATATGACATCATGATTAGAAATAATGTATATCCCAAAGCATTAAGTAAATGGAAAAATGAAGAAGTTAGTGTTCCAAACTTTGAATTTGAAAGATTATATGCCTTACCTTATAAAATAACAAAAGATCCTAAGTTACCTTGGTTCAATTTAGAATCAACCATAAGATATTTGGAACAAATTACCTTTTATCTAAAATGAATATTATTAATAACGATATGTGCAGCTTTTGGAAAAATACACCTGAAACTATCCAACATCTGTTTTGGAACTGTGGAACAGTAAAAGAATTCTGGTCAAAACTTCCAACTTATCTTACAGAAAAATGCAATACAGCATTCGTAACTTTAACAGAAACAGATATTTTTATTTGGAAATAGTAAATTTAATACTGTTTTGAGCAAAATCATCATGCAAGCAAAACTTTACATTTATCGAAACAAGATGCAACGTCAAATTCCACAGCTTAACCTTTTTAAAACGTACATAATATCTTTGTACAAAGTTGAGAAACTAATCGCATATAACATCTTAAAAATGAATACGTTTGAAACCATGTGGAGTCAATACCTTGCTAGTATAGAGACAATTTACTTTGTTGATTTTTCCAGTATCAAACTGTAGCAAATAAACTTAAGGTTTTCATTCTTGGGACATGCAAAGCTTAGCTTACTAATTGGAAATAACATACCCTTGCTTATATCTTGATCTTCCTTAACCAACCTTCTTGTTTTTTTATAGAAAAAATAATAATTTTGGAAGTTAATCCTTTAAAACTATCCTAAAACATTGTCCTTTGATTATGGATTTATATACAGATATATTACACAGTATGGGTTATTGTTTTTTTCTCTTTCCAAAAACAAAATATGAGAAAAAATCAGTGTAGCATGAACACTGTAGGGATCCGTACACCGGGTCTTGGTCAAGACCCCGTTCAGTAGTACGGAGTTTTGGTCAGCCATGTTGTAGAAAACGTACGGATAACAACAGCAAAAGTAGGTTAACCACGTTTTTCTCCTAATTTTGTTCATTTTATATGAATAATCAATATTGCTATATGGTGCGGAAACATTTCCCTGTTCAAATATTACCGTACATTGTTGACATATTACTTTAAATGCTACACTTCGGATCAAAGAAAAACAATTGCCGGTGCTGAAATTCGCCAAAGTACCCTTCAGCAATAAATATCTCATCAATTTTCAAGTTAATGAAAATTTTGAATTGGCAGATTTATTTGTTTTTCCAATATACGTGCATGTTCAAATGTTCAACTTCATTCATCCGAAATTGACCGAGATATGAATCGAAACAAAATTAATGTTTGTGTACGGGGTCTTGGGCACTTGTGTACGGAGTACTGCAAATATTCTCTTTTTACTGTACGGAGTTTTGCTTTAAATATATTGTATTAAACTATGGTTTTAATGGTACTTGCATTACATGTAATACATAAAACATTCGTTGAATGTTTGTAAACAGTCAATGTAGTGTCATTAGAACTGAATCAACGTAGATTTCCTTGAACAGATATAATCATGCGAGCTATATAGATAATTAATATTAACCCATGCCGTTATCTATATCATGTGTTGTCAATGTAGTTTAAGAACCAACTTTACATTTCCTATTAACATGCTTAGGAAAGTTTGACATAGTTTAGATGTCAGTATGGGGAATATAATTAATTTTAACCTGACAGGCAAACTGTTTGAAAAAAAAAGCCAGGATTTTTAACGCCTGAGGGACGTATAATAATACTTTGACAACCATTTGTCTATCTGCCCGTTCGTAGGTCATAAAACATATTGAAATTCACTCTTTAAATACGTTTCGGAAAGGTAGATCCATTGGAAGCATCTATCTAACTTTTTTGTGACAGGATTCAGTGTCCTTTCTTAGAAAGAAATTGGACATAATTCTTCGAAAGAAAAATGAAAGAAAATAAAAATGTTTATGCAATGATCAACATCATTAGTAGGTGAGGGGTGGTAAAATATCATATCATATTGTGCATACCAAATTCTACACATCGGGTTCTACATATGGGGTTCTACACATGAAGTTCATTTATTTACAACGCGACAAACTAACTAAGGAGGCTGCCATTATTATAAACTACACCCAATCATAGCGGTTACATTTCACTATATAATACAACACAACACATCAACATTATATATAATACTAATGGTGTTGTAAATGACAAAAAAAATGGGGTTCTACACATGAAGTTCATTTATTTACAACCGTCAACGCGACAAACTAACTAAGGAGGCTGCCATTATTATAAACTACACCCAATCATAGCGGTTACATTTCACTATATAATACAACACAACACATCAACATTATATATAATACTAATGGTGTTGTAAATGACCAAAAAAAATTATATGACGTTAACTGTGGTCACAATAAGCTAAAATTGGACAACTGTATCAATTCTAACAGACAATAATATACGTCTGGACTTAGTTTGTAGTACATGTAGTTATTTGGAATAAGTACGGAGTCTTTCTCAAGAATTACTCCTTTTAAGTTTTAGTTTTCTGCATTTTTTCGTCTTAACAATACAAAATGGCATAATACATATAGGACCCAAATAAGGGTAGGTATAAAACGCGGACTAACACGCGCGGACTAGCGGACTGCGGACTAGCGGACTAGCGGATTGCGGACCAGTATGGTATAAAATGCGGACTGGTATTTTGCGGACCATGTAAATAGATGGGACAACTAATACAAATATTTTGGCCAGCAAATATTTCATAAAACGAAATAAGTATGTGGTGTATGGTAATGGTCATTTGAAAATAGAGTTGCATGAAAATAATTCAACATGTTTAAGGCAAACGAATTTACAAAAGCAAATTTTTTCGCGCTATGATTTAGTAACAATGATTGTTTGAATGTAATTTTTCTTTCTTTCTTTCTCTTTCTTTCTTTCTATTCTTTCTTTCTTTCCTTTCTTTCTTTCTTTCTTTCTTTCTACATTTTGTGAAATTCTGATGTGCAAGCCGGTGAATATTTGAATCTGTTCTAACTACGCCCCTGCTAGGGGTAGCAGGGGCGTATTCTGGGATTAAAAATAATTTTCTTAAAGCGGGGGCATGGATGGTGATTACGGATATTATCTGGAATAGCACATCCCCGCCTAACAGCAATTCGTTTCTGTCTAATCATAGGGTTATGCCCATCTGCACCTTTTCACAGGCACGCACCCGTCCCGGAGAATATTTACGCATTTATCCCTATTGTATAAAGAATGATCGTGTCTATAATCAAAGTTGTAAACCTCTAATAAAATATGTGTAATCCAAATTGAGATGTTATTAATTTCGATTAAACAAAAACACAACCAACACTATTGAATTAATGATAATATATATTTATTGAATGTTAACGTCGTCTTACAAACACACTGCATATACAACATATGAATGTAGAATGTGAAAAACAGGATTTTCATGTAGAAATTACGGGTGTGATTCGTTGAATATAACGAGATATTTTAAATTAGGTTATATAGTGCGGATTTATTAGAATTGATGATAAAGCACCTATCAGTTTATCTAATTAAAATTCAACTAATACTTTCAAAAAAGTTCAACATCATGGTGACACAAATATTATTTTCATTTTAAATACAGGTGTGTGATATTATCAATTGTCAATCAAAATCAACGCGTGACTTTTTTTTAATAGGTAGAAGCATCCACCCGTATTTTTTTTCTTTTTTATGAAATATCACATATAACACAAGGTTCTCAGTAGGTGTATTCATCATGACCATATTGAAATGTAATCATGGGGAAAAGCTTTTGATAAAATCACATCGTTAAAGACAACCAATTTAATGTCAAAAGGATCACGATTTCTCAAAAGTAATCCCTCCTTTAGCGATGGAAATGGGCATTATAAGTAGGTGAAAACTACCCATTTCTATTCGATTTTGTGATTATATGTATAAGAAGCGTATTAATATGTTTTACTGGATCACTGATGAACCTTTTTCGAAATGTCGACTCTATGCTTACACTTTGTGAGCAATGAAAACAGCCGATCAATAAAAAAGCTGTACCCTTGACCTGTTTAGTAAACAAACAAGAACTTTCTTACATGTCTCAAGTTGTGACCCCACGTTTTCTGGTGATTTTTCAAGTGGAAAAAAATAGTTTTTTATATAAACATTACACTGCTGCATTATCCATACGTGAGTTGAATTTGCAGCAAATCATTAATATGTGACACTTTAACATTGGTGTCTACGGGGAAAGTAATTAGTGCTTTCACACTACTTACATTCTATATATAAGAATCCAGCCCATATTTACGGACGTAGAAGAAAACCACTTGTTTTTTAATCAAATATTTCATTATTTGGAGAATACATAGCTAAAAGAGTAAAATACACAAAACATAACACTTTTATTTATTGTGTTCGTATTTATTGAAGCATTCACAGATATATAAGATTCAAATTAAATTGCAATATAAACTTTGTAATATATCAATCAATTAACATGGTTTAATACAACACAATTTCTAATTGTATTCGTACTTAATTAGAAAATTACAAGACTATTATAGTTTACATAATTTAAAACATGAATATATTTGTTCACGGCATTAACTTTTTTTTAAAAAATAAATAAATATATGTATATCTATTTTTGCTTTAAACATCCATTGAACCTAATTACAACTGTCAGTTGACGAATTATTTTCCTGCAAATCTATTTTCAAATGACCATTACCATACATCACATACTTATTTTGTTTTAAGAACGTCTAACTTTAATATTTGCTGACCAGAATTAGAATATTTGTATTATTTGTCCCATCTATTTACATGGTCCGCAAAATACCAGTCCGCATGTTATACCATACTTGTCCGCAGTCCGCTAGTCCGCGCATATCAGTCCGGATTATATACCTACCCCCTAAATAATGTCTACGAATTACTACAATATAAGTAAATAACATCAGTGCAGAGCAGCGAAAACAATCTTTGCATTGCAAAACCCCGTACAGTACATGGACAAGACTCCGTACACAAATCAGCATTTTTTTTATATGAATTAGTTTCGCTGCGCACGTTTTGTTTCGATTCATATCTCGGCCAATTTCGGATGAATGATGCTGAAATTTTGAACATGCACGTATATTGGAAAAACAAATAAATCTGCAAATTCAAAATTTTCATTAACTTGAAAATTAATGAGATATTTATTGCTGAAGTGTATTTTGGGCGAATTTCAGCACCGGCAATTGTTTTTCTTTGATCCGAAGTGTAGCAATATGTCGACAATGTACGGTAATATTTGAACGGGGAAATGTTTCCGCAACATATAGCAATACTGATCATTCATATAAATGAACAAGAATAGGAGAAAAACGTGGTTAACCTACCTTTGCTGTTGTTATCCGCACGTTTTCTACAACATGGCTGACCAAAACTCCGTACTAGTGAACGGGGTCTTGACCAAGATCCGGTGTACGGATCCCTACAGTGATGAAACAATGTTTATTTTTGATACTATAACATTGAAATTATCTGTGTAAAGCAAGTCTGTATGTATTGACAATGTGGGTTTTACACCGGGTTTTGAAACAAAAAATATTTTCTTTAGGGCTGGCATGGCGCAGTCGGTAGCGCGGCGGATTTGTAACCGGAGGCCCCGGGTTCAGTCCTCCGTGGCGCCACTGAGTATCGTCGGTGTGTTCTTGACCAAGACACTTTCCGTTAGCCTCGTCCGACGGATGGGGACGTAAACCGGGCAGTACCGTGTATCGGTCTATCCTCCGAGCACGTTAAAGACCCATAGGAATCTATTTGACAATAAGAGTAGGGCAAGGTTCTCGGATTCCTATGTATCCTACCCCTCTCTCTGGGGTAGCTCTAAATAACGGCTCTGTGTTGATGAGCCGTTAAACAACATTCGTTTCAATTCATACATTTATTATTGTTTTTTTCCCCCATAACCTAGCACTATTCCTTCATAATAAGACTTTGCATTTTGTATAGGGCCTAATAAAAAAACTTGTGTGTTTCCGGTTTCCCGACCGACCCTACTTTATCACCGCCGACCCTAAATATTTTTAGCGGGAAAAAAAAAAAAAAAAAAAATATATATATATTTTTTTTTTTATTCAAATGATAATTTTATTAGCGTTGTTAAGCATCTAATCTGGATTGCAAAGGTTATCAAAAAGTTGCCTTCGTACAAAAATGGCATAATATATGCAAACAATATATATAAAAAAAATATCTAAAAAAACAACTTTTTTCCTACCTACCTACCCTAACTTTTTGACAGGGTGAAACCAGAAACACACATGTTTTTTTTAGGCCATACCGTATTTCACATTTTTTGTCTCTTTTTTTTTTGTATTTTTATTTTTAACTTTTTTTTTTATTGTGCCTAAATGCGAACAGAAAAAATAAAAATCACAATAATGAAGATTAAACGTAAAAAAAAAGCTAAAAATGGATACATATTTACATAATAAATTGTTATAAACTTCCATTATCTCAGCTCTCTGAAGCGCCCAGTGAAACAACGGAGCTATTATTTTTAAACATTTCAATTAAAGACACACCCGGTTAAAATGAGATAATAAATATAATAACAGTCGTGAAAGAAAAGAATGTAGTTTACTGTTAGAAGAGCTTATGGATGTGTAAACGTCTTGAAAACTGGTCGACATCACATGTTAGGTTTCATCCTGCGCTAAAAAGACCACTCGTTAGTCTCTGTTTGGCTACCAAGATTTAAAGGGCAAAAGTCATAGCAAAAAGAGAAGAATATGGACAAAAGAGGGCCTCAGGGAAGATTTTTGTAAATATATGGTAAACATATTTAAAAAAGACCTATTATTGTAGCAAAATAACATTGTTTTTCATTTTAAGACCAAAGGGTAATATAATAGGGCCTTAAAGATGATGAATTGAAAAGAGGGCCTCAGGGAAGATACTTTTACTAACTGGTTCACTGTCTTCTAAGAGCATTCAATGCATTACAATATTAGGTAAAATATTTTATAAGAGGCTCATTATTGCAAAACCAAAAGAGGGAAACGGCTTTCAAAGAAGAAAAGAGGGCCTCATGAAAGATTTTATTGCTAAATGGGCCATTGTCTTGTAATAGCTTACTTCCCTCGTGGTCGTTTCCAGACATACTGTAACTTATGATATTCGATTGTTTAAATTGAATTTGATTACATTGAATTAAATTCAAAATTTAGAAATACTTAAAAAAATGCTTAATCCAGCTCTTTTTCCAAACAAATTTTTACTCCCACCAGGATTTGAACCTGGGTCTTCTACCCTAAAAGGATAGACGTGTTTACCGATTACACCATAGAAGTGGTACATGTTTGTACTAAGAGCAAATGAACTAAAAAATTAAACTGAAGTTTCTAATTTCACAGCAAAGTAGTTTAACTAGATTTAGCCCTGGCAACAGGGATTCATTCTGAATTCCAAACAATTTGACAAGGGATCAACGAAGTCAGTGTCACATATTGCAAATACAAGTTAAGGCAAAACTTACTGATGATAACACCATGTTAACCGATAATTTTGATCGGCAATTGGCTACTAATGACAAACCTGACGCCTATTTGTTGTGCTTATAATATAAAACAAATATAAATATGTGCCTAATAAATACATAATTTTATATATGCAATTAATACAACATTTAAGCATGAAATGATTTAGATGTGAGTTGGCTGATGGGAGTCATCTGACGGATAGCTGGCAACATCCGTAAGATGAGGGTCATCAACATGAACCTGGTGGTTCAGTAAATCGGTTCGCTGGTTGTTTGAATGATTTACGTCATTTTTAGCACATGTTAGGCCATATATGATAATAGATATCATCCATGGTGGGGGCACACCACTTTTTCCTGGGTAGAAATAGTAGTGTATACCTTCTGCCCATCTGAAAGGACACGCTTTCTTATTTATTCCAACTCGCAGCGAGAGAGTCAAGGTTTCAAACGATCCAAGCCACGGATGCAGTAAATCCGAATCAACCTTCTAGGCACATTAAACATTTAGGGCACTGCTCCCCGATTCAGATGTAACCTTTCTTTTTTTTTTTGGGGCCCAGTAACTTCTAGGTATCGTTATATAAAATGTGTAACCTGTTGCTATACTGTAAATACTAAAATAATTTCCTCTGCTTTAACAAGGGCTTGCAACCTTCTACTAGATACGTATCATACGATGTATCTGTAGGCAGCATTAAAAAAAAATTAGTGACTGTCCCGTTCATTTGTTTTGTACAATTTAAACAGAATTAATTTGGTGCATATAGTATATATAAACCATCACGGTCTCTTTCAGCGTAAATTATGAAATGAATGTTTTACTGCATTTTTTTTCAATTTTAAAAAAACATGCTTGCATGATATGGGTTATGTTCTTAAAATATATAAAAAAAATCCACATATATAAATGACGTTGCTGATCCTTCAGTGTAAATCCACATAACAACGTCACTGTCGCTTTCAGCATAAATCCGCATGTTTAGAATCTTCACTGTCAATTTCCGGATAAATCCATACTTATAAATAATTTCACTGTCTCTTTTTGTGTAAATCCCACTAAATAAACAAATTCAACATCCCTTTTAGTATTAAGTCGCAGTGATAAACCATGTCACTGTCTCTTTCAGCGTAATTCCGTGTGTACAAATGATTTCACCGTCACTGACTTTCAGTGTTAATCCACACATATTATTAATAACTTCACTGTCACTTTCTAGGTTAATCCACATGTATAAATAACTTCTACTTTTTATTTTCAGTTTTAAATCTATGTATTTAAATATATCAATATAACGTTAAGACCTGTTTAAGGAATTTTCACAGACATATATTCTAAGTTAACTATCTGGGTTCCATTAATTACGGGTGGGGGTGTTCCTGGTGGTGTTCCTTGTTGTTCCAGGCAGTGTTCCCTTTATTGCGCGTTTCTTTTCCCCATATCCCTGTGCCACTAAAGCAAGTCTCCACTCCTCAAATGACGACTCTACCAGGGGTAGAGGCAAAGGTGGGGATTTCTCCCTGCGACTTTAACTGGTCTACCTGGCTACTATGAATACTTTTACTAGTATTTTATACAAGTATCAATAAAAATACCCGGCTATTCTGCTCCGGGTGCCGCTTACTTATAAAGGTAATGACACCCCATTTTAATCAGTATGTAATTATAACTGCTATAAATGCATTTATTTGTGTATATGCTCATTTTCAAAAGTGTGTATCAATAATTTCCTAACTGTTGTCTCCTAGATTATTAAATCATGTTTATTTCTATTTTAATAGTAATTAAAGTGCATTTTACCGACGAGTGATAAGTATTTTACAGATGGTCGAACATTGGTTACAATCAGTTGGATGTAACCGATCAATCATCGGTTATAATCCGTTAGTCAATACAAAGTATATCGTGGGTATGTTAATCGGAGTTTGAGTGTTAATCGGAGTTTGAGGCCTTGAACTTAGAATAATTTCTGATTTAGTATGTGTTCTTTCCTGACTTGTTTCTGATTTCAGTATGTAATTATAACTGCTATAAATGCATTTATTTGTGTATATGCTCATTTTCAAAAGTGTGTATCAATAATTTCCTAACTGTTGTCTCCTGGATTATTAAATCATGTTTATTTCTATTTTAATAGTAATTAAAGTGCATTTTTACATTTTACCGATGAGTGATAAGTATTTTACCGATGGTCGATTATACTTTCATAATCGATCATCATTATCGATTACAATCAATTAATCGGGACATCACTATTTGGCGGGTTAAATTAGTTTCTTTAATCCAATTTTGGCTAGTTTTTGTACGCTCAGTTTGTTCTGTTGGGATAAATCTCTGTAATGCAAGGAGTCATGCTTTTCTTTTAGAAAAGAGATCCAGGTTTGAGTCCTGGCAGAGGCCTGGCATATTTACTGAGCTGTACATACAAAACATTTGCTAAAATCATTCACATAATTATAGTGTTACTCATTTCATGTGTTCATTGCAATTACGCATAATTTTTAAGGGGCCAACCCTAAAACTTTTTATGAAAAAAAATAAAAATGTTCTGAACAATGATTTATCACAATATATCAAGGTAAATGAGTTGAATTTTTTGTAAAAGTAGATAAAAGTTTACAAATGCCCTATACAACATTGGGATATCACTGGATATAATTTTCAATTTGTATATCCTATCATATAAAAGGTCCATGGTTCCTGGTCCCCCTTGATACCTGTCTTGTGTGGTTTGTGAATATCAAATAATTCATTTAAAAAAGAGTCACACACACACAATGACAGATATGAAGTATTATCTGCTTGAAGCAGGGTGTCATTGGATTCCATCCAACTCATTGTTGCCAGGTTTGGACAAGATTTGAAGGTAAACACATTATGACACAAATGAACACATTTACAATGTATCAACATAGGACATTTTTTAAGTGCATTCTTTTTATTAACACTTTAACATACAAAAATACTTTTATTTCATCTTCTTAGCATATAGGTATATATTTTCGGTGATATCTTACGGTCCGTATTCATTGAATTCTATATAATAAAATCATTTTATCCAAATTTGCTGTATGTCCGAAATTCTGCGTTTCGAACACACACGTTAAATCATAAAACCATTAAAAGAACATCGATATAAAATTGAGGACCTATTATTATACATATTAAAAAGCTTAAATTCGCAATATCTCTGAAATGGTCCATCAACTACATTTCCCCCCTTGAGTTATACTTAGTGGGTGTCGCCATTTTCAGCATATGCCTGACCCGATAATGTAATGACAGGGCCAGGAAATCCAGATTACACTTGCTGGTCAACATTCCTGTAAAGTCTGGCGACCGTGGGTTAAATAGTAATGGAAGAGGATGTGACACAAGTTTTTGGGACGGACGGACAAGTGCAAATCTATATGCCCAACCAAGTGGGGGCATAAAAAACAAATACGGTTTCATCTCAAAAAAGGGGCGTATCTAGAGTGTGTATTGAGTAATTTAAATGCAAAAAATAAATAACATGTGAATCAGTATAAACATTTTATTTTTATGTTTTATCCACTACACCAGATGATTTTGACTTTTTGATTGGCTGTGTTTCACATTCTACATTTTTTCCTTGTTTTATTTTTACTTTCACTTTCGCTTTCACTCTGAATATTTTCCATATTTTTAACACTAAAAAAGTTCAACAATTCCATTTTTGAAATGTAAACATTAGCACTGCCGAATACGAAATCAAACTGATTATGTATATCAGTTTGCTTTCATTTCATTTTTTTTGACGACTCAATAGCCCAGTTAGCTCAGTCGGGAGCGATGTCGACTACTTCACGCTCACTATTATTAGTTTTTACTGCGAGTGTAATTTTAGTTTTGGCTGCGAGTTCAAACCGTGAAATGCACAAAGGGGTTTTTCTTTTTTTTTGTACCGCAATTAAATTCCGTCAAACAAACTTGCTTTTAATTAGTAAATATTCAATAATGTTTAGTGTGTAATGTTTGAGACAGTGTATTAGGCAGAAATTCAAGAACTGGGTGTGCTAATATGCAAACAGGGTGTGCAAAATAATTTGCTAACACGTGTTACCCACCAATTAGTGGGTGTCTCTGGGGTAATTTATTTTCACAGATAAAATTGAAAAAGGTGCATTTCATATTTCTTCTATAAATGTATATAAAAACATAACAATATTGAGAAAGTAAGAGTTTCTAAATGTTGTTTAGTAAAAAAAAAAAAATACTAATTATACCCCACCCACTCCTCCAAATGTTGGCCGCGATTTTTCAAAAAAGGCTGTGCAAAAGACAACGGCTGGCTGGCTGGCTAATACACTGGTTTGAGAACATAATTAGTGTGTGATTTATAAGCTAAATGTTACAGACAGTGTCAAAACAGGTTCGAACTAAAAAAAATAAAATTGTAACATAAACATGTTCAGAATGTTAAAACAATGTTTCATACCAAAGCATCCAACTCTTTGAATTTCATCTGCTTCAAAAACTCGCAGTAAAGGACAAAACTATTTGGGAAGATACTGTGTTGCTGATTAATAATTCCCGAAACTTGGCGAAAGTCCGTTTATTACCAAAATTACGCCATCACATGTCAAATGGGCCAAACCTTTGATAATTTTGGACTTCCCGAACCCAGTTGACAAAACACAGACGAGTAATTTCCATCAGCTGCTTCTATTGCAGATTTTTGCTCTTTTTTTAAGCGAACGCCGAGGATTTTCTCAATGGTGGATGCCATTTTTGTTTTGGTTACGTGCACCTGCTCAAACGACCTTCACTGTCTTCTATAAATGTATCCCAAACATAACAATGCTGAGAAAGTTATAAAGGGAAATAATGTTAAGCAAAACAAAAAAAACATCAATTAGAGTTTTCAAGAAGTAGTCGCTACAAACTTGTTTTTTAAAAATCTATTTTTAGATTTGGTGGCCATCTTGCATTTCACATCAACATGAATTTTTGCTAGGATCAACTAGACTTCATGGGCAACATTTCTGTTAAGTTTCATGAAAATCCTTTTAGTAGTTTCAGAGGAGTAGTCGCTACAAAAAAAGTTTACGGACGGACACCGCACCACGGCATAAAAATACTAATATCAGTTAACAGTAAAGCTTTTGTTCTTTCATCATTCAGAATAACAGACAACTGTTACAGTCAATAAATCCATTTTTACGATATGTTGGGGTAACATGTTCTTTCTTCAACAGTAAATCATTTTTCTCATTGACAGATAAAACTAGAAATTGTTTTTGTCCATGGGAAAATGTATGGCTCCCCCACTCGCCCGAACAGACATAATTGACGACTCTAGGTCCAACCGTTCTCTATTGATCTGAGATCGTTTTGATATTCAATATCAAAAATATGTGTGGTTCAGGTAACTGGACCGACCCTATTTTTTTAAGGGGCCGACCCTAAAACTTTTTATGCAAAAACTAAAAATTAAAAACAAAATAAAAAAAATATTTTTTTTTTTATTTTTTTTTAAAAATTTAAAAAAATCAAATTAAAAAAAATAAATCAATACGGGTCATCTACTGGTCATGACCAACCATCCTTCCAAGTTTGAGGACCCTAGGTCCAACCATTGTCTAGTTATTGATCGGACATCGTTTTGATAGTGAAGGTCACTGCGACCTTGACCACTGACCTAGTGACCCCACAATAAAAGGGGTCATCTACTGGTCATGACCAACCATCCTTCCAAGTTTGAGGACACTAGGTCCAACCATTTTCTAGTTATTGATCGGACATCGTTTGTGACACAGACAGACAGTCCTACAGAAAGCACAAAATCAACATGACTCCCCTTCACACTTTGTGTGGGGGAGTGGGGGAGCCATAAATATAAATGTTAAATTTCGCCAATAACAGCATAACAGAAATACTCCCATCCCCGGGTGGTTGGGACCGGTGCAAATAAAAATGTACGTCCCATGGCAAGCAAACGGAAAACAAGAGGCCCAAGAGGGCCTGTGAACGCTCTACTGGCTGTTATACCATTGATGAATCGAGTCGTACTACATGGTGTCTAGAGTGTACACAAGGTTTTTCAAGTATTTGACCTAGTGACCTAGTTTTTGACCCATGGGACCCATTTTCGAACTTGACCAAAATATAATTAAGACAACATTTCGACAAGGTTTCATCAAGATCGGGTCAGAAATATGGCCTCTAGAGTGTACTTGTGACCTAGTTTTTGACCCTGTGTGACCCATTTCCAAACTTTAGCAAGCTATAATTGAGACAAATATTCTGACAAAATTGCATCAAGATCGGGTCAAAAATATGGCCTCTAGAGTGTACACACGGTTTTTCCAAAGTTTGACCGAGTGACCTAGTTTTTAACACCATGTGACCCATTTTTGAACTTGACCAAGATATAATTAAGACAAACATTTTGACAAAGAGTGTACACAAGTTTTTTCCAATATTTGACCTAGTGACCTAGTTTTTAACCCCATGTGACCCATTTTCAAACTTGACCAAGATATAATTAAGACAAACATTCTGACAAAGTTGCATCAAGCTCGGGTAAAAAATATGGCCTCTAGAGTGTACACAAGGTTTTTCCAATATTTGACCTAGTGACCTAGTTTTTGTTTTCATGTGACCCATTTCCGAACTTGATCAAGATATAATTAAGATAAACAATTTGACAAAATTTCATCAAGATTGGGTAACAAATATGACCTCTAGAGTGTACACAAGGTTTTTCAAGTATTTGACCTAGTGACCTAGTTTTTGACCCCACATGACCCATTTTTGAATTTGACCGAGATTTCATTGAGACAAACATTCTGACAAAGTTTCATCAAGATCGGGTCAAAAATATGGCCTCTAGAGTGTACACACGGTTTTTCCAAAGTTTGACCTAGTGACCTAGTTTTTAACACCATGTGACCTATTTTTGAACTTGACCAAGATATAATTAAGACAAACATTTTGACAAAGTTTCATCAAGATTGGGTCAGAAATACGGCTTCTAGAGTGTACACAAGGTTTTTCAAGTATTTGACCTAGTGACCTAGTTTTTAACCCCATGTGACCCATTTTCAAACTTGACCAAGATATAATATAGACAAACATTCTGACAAAGTTGCATCAAGCTCGGGTCAAAAATATGGCCTCTAGAATGTACACAAGGTTTTTCCAATATTTGACCTAGTGACCTAGTTTTTAACTTCATGTGACCCATTTCCGAACTTGATCAAGATATAATTAAGATAAACAATTTGACAAAATTTCATCAAGATTGGGTAACAAATATGACCTCTAGAGTGTACACAAGGTTTTTCAAGTATTTGACCTAGTGACCTAGTTTTTGACCCCACATGACCCATTTTTGAATTTGACCGAGATTTCATTGAGACAAACATTCTGACAAAGTTTCATCAAGATCGGGTCAAAAATATGGCCTCTAGAGTGTACACACGGTTTTTCCAAAGTTTGACCTAGTGACCTAGTTTTTAACACCATGTGACCCATTTTTGAACTTGACCAAGATATAATTAAGACAAACATTTTGACAAAGTTTCATCAAGATTGGGTCAGAAATACGGCTTCTAGAGTGTACACAAGGTTTTTCAAGTATTTGACCTAGTGACCTATTTTTTTACCCCATGTGACCCATTTTCAAACTTGACCAAGATATAATATAGACAAACATTCTGACAAAGTTGCATCAAGCTCGGGTCAAAAATATGGCCTCTAGAGTGTACACAAGGTTTTTCCAATATTTGACCTAATGACCTAGTTTTTGACCCCACATGACCCATTTTCGAACTTGACCGAGATTTCATTGAGACAAACAATTAAGATAAACATTCTGACAAAGTTGCATCAAGCTCGGGTCAAAAATATGGCCTCTAGAGTGTACACAAGGTTTTTCCAATATTTGACCTAGTGACCTAGTTTTGAACTTCATGTGACCCATTTTCGAACTTGATCAAGATATAATTAAGATAAACATTTTGACAAAGTTTCATGAAGATTGGGTCAGAAATACGGCTTCTAGAGTGTACACAAGGTTTTTCAAGTATTTGACCTAGTGACCTAGTTTTTAACACCATGTGACCCATTTTCAAACTTGACCAAGATATAATTAAGACAAACATTCTGACAAAGTTGCATCAAGCTCGGGTAAAAAATATGGCCTTTAGAGTGTACACAAGGTTTTTCCAATATTTGACCTAGTGACCTATTTTTTGACCCCACATGACCCATTTTCGAACTTGACCGAGATTTCATTGAGACAAACATTCTAAGTTTCATGATGATTGCATCAGAAATGTGGCCTCTAGAGTGTACACAAGCAAAAGTTAACGGACAGACGACAGACGATGGACGGACGACGGAAGACGGACAACACACCATCCCATAAGCTCTGCTGGCCCTTGGCCAGTAGAGCTAAAAAGATATCGTCCCATGGTTTATCGCGTCAAAAGAAGTACCTGTCCCATGCCATTTTGCACCATTCCCAATGCCCAGATAAATATTGCCTGGTCCATAAGCACCCTCCTTACCAAATGAGGTTTGCTGCAAGCTTGCACAATTTTGTTCACCAATTCTTAATTGTTCGCCACTAGCGGTGATGTTGTCGCAAACATTATGGTAATCTTTGGTGAATTTGTCGCAAACTTGCCAAAAAGTTATACATTCGCCTAAAACATTTATTTATTTGGAACGTTCACCATAACATCAACACAAACTTACTTGCATGTTTTTTTGTTCGCCACAACATTGCGACAAATTTTACCAATCCGTTATTTTTTTATTGCACGCCGTTACATCACGACAATCTTTTAAATTCAGATTTGCCGTTAATTTATTCACAGAACATCACGTTCTGATCTGAAGACTCTGTTAGCCAAAACATCGTCGCAAAACTTAGACTTTATACAGAATTTTATTATTTCCAGTTACTTACTACTAAAGTGAAATTTGCATTTTATGTCAAAGGACGTACCACTTGAACAAGTAATTTAGCCAAGTGTATTTTTTTTCAGTGGAACCTTGTTTTTAAACATTTATTTTGTGTTCATTGCAAGAACATTTTTAAAAGCAAATACCATGATAACTCCAACATTTAAAACCAGAACAATTAACCATGACATCTCATGAAAATGAGAGTAATGCAGAAGTGACAGCGCCGATATCTCCATGAAAATTGGAGTAATGCAGAAATGACAGTGCTCGACATCTCCATGAAAATGAGAGTAATGCAGAAATGACAGTGCTCGACATCTCCATGAAAATGAGAGTAATGCAGAAATGACAGTGCTGGACATCTCCATGAAAATGAGAGTAATGCAGAAATGACAGTGCTCGACATCTTCATGAAAATGAGAGTAATGCAGAAATGACAGTACTCAACATCTCCATGAAAATGAGAGTAATGCAGAAATGACAGTGCTCGACATCTCCATGAAAATGAGAGTAATGCAGAAATGACAGTGCTGGACATCTCCATGAAAATGAGAGTAATGCAGAAATGACAGTGCTCGACATCTCCATGAAAATGAGAGTAATGCAGAAATGACAGTGCTCGACATCTCCATGAAAATGAGAGTAATGCAGAAATGACAGTGCTCGACATCTCCATTAAAATGAGAGTAATGCAGAAGTGACAGCGCTCAACAGTACTCGATATCTCCATGAAAATTTGAGTAATGCAGAAATGACAGCGTTCGACATCTCCATGAAAATGAGAGTAATGCAGAAGTGACAGCGCTCAACAGTACTCGATATTTCCATGAAAATTGGAGTAATGCAGAAATGACAGCGTTCAACAGTACTTGACAGAAGTGACAGCGCTGAACAGTACCTGATATATCCATGAAAATTGGAGTCATGCAGAAATGACATCACCAGTACCTCATTTGCATATTTGTTTGCTGCAACTTTGCCGCATACTTCATTTGCATGGTAAAAGTGTACTGCAACTTCACCGCAAACTTGTCTGCCGCAGCTTTGCAGCAATGTTTGCAGCCAAGTTGCAGCAAACAGTCGCCAGAAGCCTATATTTTTGGTAAGGGGGCCTTTTATGGTCCTTTTATGATCACTGCTTCATTGGGGGTTTGGGACTGGTGCAAAATGGCATGGGACAGGCACTTTTTTGTCGCGACAAACCATGGGACGATACTTTTTTCCCCGCTAGCTTGCCATGGGACGTACATTTTTTTAAAAGTCAAATTCTTTCCCCCAAAAAAAGCTTTAAACAATTACAAATATTGAAGCGCCCGTTTCTATAATTTCCGCGGAATAAAAAAAAAAAGGCGCGGAATAAATTTGGAATTCCGGTCTTCGGAGTAATGGACATAGGTTTTAAATGAAAATAATTCAATAACAAAGAAATTCCAAGGACAGATTCATTTTCCTCGGAAAGTCTTCGGCTTTCCGATTTCCGAATTGTCTGAATATGTATTTCTTCGGAAAATATTCAGGCATCAGCAATAGTTCGCAAAATATTCGGCCATCGGAATTTCCTTTGGAAAATATTCGGACATCGGTATTACTTTCGGAAAATATTCTGACATCGGTATTTCTTCGGAAAATATGCTGACATTGGCATTTCCTCAGACATCGGCATATCTTTCGGAAAATATTCGGGCATTGGTATTGCTTTCGGAAAATATTCGGACATCCGCATTTATATTCAGACAGAAATAATATTTAAAATTAAAAAACAATTAAAATTTATTTTTGAATAAAGAAAAGCGGAACAAATTCCACTTTTTACTAATCGTTCTTTCCTCTTATTGGACATGTATCCGATTTCTGATTTTCTTTGACAAAATTACGATTTTTCGATTTGGTTCAGAAAATATTCAGATTTAACAGCAGAAAAACATCTCAATTCTGTTGTTGAAATTATTCCCATTGCTGCTTGATTTCCGGAACAATCTGGTTTTCTTTGGAAAATCGTTCAAAGAAAATTGTTCGCTTTCAAATTTCTGCAGAAGCAAATCTGTTATATATTAGTCATGCAAAAGGTTCATAATGGCCTGCTGCAAATGTATATAATGTATTATTTCAATTTGTACTCATATAGTAAAAATTAACCTTGTAACTGCCAGTTTTGAAGTAACTTTTTCTACATTAGGCGAACGTGTTCGTGTCCGAAATGGCCTGCTGAGATACTTCCCTGATATGCATTATAGCCATTTACATAAAATGAAAACAAATTTTGTTGCACGGTTTACATTCAAAATAACTTGTTTTTGTTGAATGTTACATGTAGCGAACTGGAAATACAGTACAGTACTGAATCAATGTAATTTAGAATGTATTATGTATATTAGAATACCTGTTCGGTTTAAAATAATTATATTCTTATAATACATGTACATATACAAAATTTATGCAGACTTAACAGGGACTGTATGTTAAAATAATAATAATAATAGACTTTATTTACTGAGGATAACACATTTAGTTTGTGAGCTAATCTTCCATGTGGCCCTCTAACAAGTCCTGCTATTAATTAAGCTCATATAATGCTTTGAAAGCTTAAACATCATGCACAAATTCTAACGGCATCTTGATTCTATAACTTTTTAATAATAAGACTTACTTTTGTCATAGATCTACATGCTGCTGTATATCCATGTTTTTATGGCATCCTGCATGAATAATGTACATGTATATCCTTGTTTTATAAGTTAATGTATCACTCCTACATCACTTTTAAGAACAAAATTTCATAATTATTTATTATGGTTCCAAATAAATATGCCAGATATTTCTGTATAAACACACTCACTTGTGTTTGAAATAGTAGCACCAGTTCCATTGGCTAATAAAAGTCACAGGAATAACTGTAACACAGTCAGCTCCTAAGGTCTTAATTAATTTACACATCAGAGTAACATTATAGCATATGGGTATCATAAATTTATTAGTATGAGTGCTGTTTATCTGTATTAATTAGCTTATCTCAAGTATTCATGATCAAAAGTGTATCATGAGTATAAGTTAGTACAGTGTCCTTATATATAAGACTCTGGTTAATACTAAATAATCTGGGAGTAAGATTTTTTAATTCTTTCTGTAAATAAGCACTTACAATATATACTTTTTTTTTTAAATAAAAAGAATTGCAGTACTTATTTGCATATAGTATAGTCAGGGTTTTTATAATAATTATATTATAATATAAAACACTTTTATAGTGTAGAATTTCTGTGTATCAAAAAGAAAAGATCTAACTACCACAAAAAATTGACTGTCATAATTATATGGCCTAACATGCGCTAAGAATGACGTTAAACACCATTCAAAGTAACTGGTTAGAGAAGAGCACACGTTGCATAACAATTTCTAAGTTAAAAAATTACCTGTCACGAATCCTAGACTAGTTGTAAATTTCGCGTTAAATTAGATGTATTTGGTTTATACGCGTAAAATACACCAATTTCACCGCAAATGTTTCAATTGAAAAAATAACTTAAATGATGCTGAAAATGAATAATGTTAAAAATTTCTAAGTTCTTTTCCGAATCAAAAAATGACTATGTCCACTGAAGCAGTTTCCGAATGATAAATTGACAAAGAAGTTCTCATTATGTAATGTCCGAATATTGTCAGCGGGAAAAAATCCGAAGTCCGACAAATATTCCGAAGAAATGTATGGTTTTCTGAATTCGGACTTATTTTCAGAACATTTTATGTAATTTCCGATATATTTCCACGGAAATCTTCGGAATTCCGATTCGGACATCGGAAATTTTACAGACGGGTATAATAATAATAAATGAGTGATATTAGACCATAAAAGGCCCCCTTACCAAAAACATAGGCTTTTGGCGACTGTTTGCTGCAACAAACATTGCTGCAAAGCTGCGGCAGACAAGTTTGCGTCAAAGTTGCGGTACACTTTTACCAAGCAAATGAAATATGCAGCAAACAAATATGCAAATGAGGTTCTGGTGATGTTCACCGCAACTTTGCGGCAGACCTCATTTGCATAGTAAAAGTGTGCGGCAACTTCTCAGCACACTTCATTTGCATAACACTCTTAGCTGTAATCTTCTGGCAATGTTTTGGCGATGTTTGCTGCTACTTTGCTGCAGACTTTATTTACATTGCAAACATTTTGCAGCAAACTTCATTTGCATAAAAATTTTCTCTGCAATATTCTGGTGATGTTTTTCAAAATAAATAATGGACTGAAATTATGAAATAGAACAATGGTGCCGTTTGTAAAAAAAATAAATATTTAGCTTCATCGGATTGGTAAAATTTGTCGCAATGTTGTGGCGAACAAAAAAAACATGCAAGTAAGTTTGTGGTGATGTTATGGTGAACGTTGCAAATAAATAAATGTTTCTGGCGAATGTATAGCTGTTTGGCGAGTTTGCGGCAAATTCGACAAAGATTACCATAATGTTTGTGGCCACATCACCGCTAGTGGCGAACATTGGCGAACAATTAAGAATTGTTATGGTGAACAAAATTGTTCACTGCAAGCTTGCAGCAAACCTCATTTGGTAAGGAGGGTGCTTATGGACCAGGCAATATTTATCTGGGCATTGGGAATGGTGCAAAATGGCATTGGACAGGTATTTTTTTTGTCGCAACAAACCATGGGACGATACCTTTTTTTTCGTTTGCTTGCCATGGGACGTACTGGTTGTGTACCAGTTATCGTCATTCACCAGATTTCGTCATTATCAATAAAACGCTCTATGTTGTGCTTATTTTTTGACACGCCTTTACAAATCACTACACACTAGCTATCATCAGACGATTGGAGAGGAAAAAATAGTTTAAAACTGTTAACATACACTCTCAAACCAACTCGTTTACCTATATAAATCCCGTTATAAACAAAACACAATCGGGGGAATCACGCGCTCATGCGCAGGAAAATTTCCTTTTCAAATAGCTGACCTTTTACGTTGAACCCATTGAATCAATTTGACATGCACAAAAAACTAAAGTATGTGGTAAGCGAAAACAACTAGTTCCCGTCAATCAATTTAAATTTGAAGACAGTTATTTCCCATTAAATTATTAACGTCGAAGTCAAGTAAATTACATCCGATACCTACAGTTGAAAAAACATTTTAAATTGTAGATATATTTTTTTTCTAGATATTTTTTTTTGGGTATTCATGTTTCAATTAATAACTACACACGTTTTCATCATCCCTAACATGGATTTTTCGGTATTAAACTGAACATGACGATAACTACTACATTCAGCTCAAACGACCGGTCCAATTCAGTCTATATTTAGTAAGGGTCACGTGACACTTGTTACTGAGAATAGGAACAATGTAAACACGGAATATTTACGGCAAAGGGCTAACCTTCTCTACCGGCAAAAATATTTATGAGATTACTAGTTTTGATTTAGATATATTAAAAAATCAACATATAAATGACGATATCTGGTATACAGCCAGTACACTTTTTTTGTATAACATTTTTATTTGCACCGGTCCCAACCCCCCCGATAAATATTGCCTGGTCCCTAATTACAAATGTCAATGACTAAATTACCTTGAGATTGTGACTTGTACTATCCCAGTATAAATCTGCTACATCATCGACCCTGGATTTTGCACAACCTTGCAGAGAAGGAACATGCACTGAAAAAATATGGGCATGTAAAGTATGTTTGCATATTAAAATTTATAAATTGAAAAACAATTGGACAAATATTTAACCCAAAATGTTTACTATACTACACCACAAAAATCTACATTGAAAAGCCGCGTTAAGGCAGGATTATTATTTTGATCTTCAATTCTTTCAGAAGTAGGTCAAGTATGTAAACACATGTAAACATTCTGTAGATTGTAACATCTTGTAACATCTCAAAATAAAAGAAGTAATAAGACACAAATGTGAGATTCATAGAACCAACCTGTTTAAAAAAATATCAGGGACATTAACTGTATGTACTGTTTTCCAAAACATTGTGTCATGCGTTTTAATTCAGAATATTTCTAAAATATTTCAGAAAATCTAAAGAAAGACATATCAACCATCTCTACAGAAATCCTACGACTATACCGAAACAATTCCAATGTACACCATCTCTGGGACACGGCCATATCATTTGTCACCATATGCTCGACCACCTAGACAGACACAGGGTACTTACCGACCTCAATCATGGCTTCCGTTCAGGCTACTCCTGCGAGACACAACTAGTCGTCACAGCTCACAATCTACTTGGCTACTATGACAAGAATAAACAGGTCGACACAATGATTCTGGACTTCAGCAAAGCATTTGACACCGTCCCCCACCAACGACTTCTCCTAAAGCTAGAGAACTATGGTATCCGTGGACTGGATTGCCAACTTCCTCTAACAGCGTGAAATGTGCGTGGTGGTGGAAGGTGAGAAGTCCCGACACGACCCAGTAGGATCCGGCGTACCCCAAGGCACGGTGTTAGGGCCTCTGCTGTTCCTCTGCCACATCAATGACCTGCCCGAGAGAGTCAAGTCCCACATACGCCTGTTCGCGGATGACTGTCTATTATACAGAACTATTAACTATTGACTGTCTATTATACAGAACTATTAACTCCATCAAAGACCACGAACTCCTCCAATTAGACCTCAAAAATCTACAACAATGGGCGCATGATTGGGGTATGAAGTTCAACGCCAAGAAATGCTATCTCCTCAGCAGCAAACAGAAGTCAAGCTATTTTTACACCATCGACGGCGATATTCTAAAACAAGTTCAAGAAAATCCTTACCTTGGAATTACATTCTCTGATGACCTGAAATGGACCTGAAATGGACTACACATATATCGAAAATCACCAAACGTGCTAACTCAACCCTTGGATTCATGAAAAGAAACCTAAGGCACTGTCCTTCTAGCTGCCGGAAGAACGCCTACCGAAATAGACAAGCTAGAGCGGATACAGCGATCATCCGCACGCTTCATCAAGAAGGATTACAGATCCAGACAAGATGGATGTGTGACCGCCATGCTGAAGGACCTGGAACTGGCCCCACTACAAGAAAGACGACGCCACCAGCGGCTGACGTTCCTGTACAAGGTGGTGGAAGGGCACGTCCCAGCTATTAATATTGAACACTATCTAAATCCCCTTAGGCCTAAACGAACAATTAAAGCTAAGAAATACGAGGACTACATACATAAAAACATTGTTGCAAACCAAGTGAACAATAACACAAAGTGTTTCCAATTAATACGGACAAATAGTGATAATTTCAAATACTCTTTCTTCCCAAGAACAGTGATAGATTGGAATAAACTCAGTGACAGTCACACTATTGTGAACCAACAGACCATCGAAAGCTTCAAACGTGAATTAACATTACCAGACTAAATTTACGCGCACACCAGCCCGTTGAATAAAAGCCAGTATTGGTTACTTCGACGTACCTATTCAGATTCAGAAGCTGTCGTCAAAAAAATAACAACAAAAACTGCCATTTTGTATGGCCTGGATTCCGCTTTTTCAATGCAGCGTACTGGAAAGAGGGAACCATGCGATTTACTGCATACCGGGCGTCTTTGTCGACTATGTGTCAAGGACGTCAGGGGACCAGTCCATTCCGAGTGGTATCACAGGTCACGTGACTATCGTCGCACTGAGCGCGGAAGCGCCGTCTGGTGGGATATAATGGATCCCGCCGTCGTGGTGGGAAACATTTTATTTTTCGTGTACAACGTTCATTTTCATATTCAGATAAGTTGTTTTAAATGTCACGTGTTTTATTTAAAGCGAAATTAACATTTGGTAGTATGCTAAAATAATGAACCATTGACCTCTTTTCAGCAACCGGTTGTTGGTAGCCGATACAAAGTGAGTCAACAGTACGGATTATTTGTAAAACGAAACTTAATACAAAAGGATGTTTTACAGTATTCGGATTATTAGTAGAATACAATAGAAACAACTTTATTTCCAGCATGGACTCACAGACGCTGTAGTGTTATGGATTAAACGTGTAAGTGCCACTTTGTGTTCCTTTAAATGTTTCGCTTTGTTGGCATGCGGATGTGAAATGTCATCTATGGTTAAGGATTATGTCCCCTTGTGTGGAATCCCATTGAAAGTGCATTAACAAAAGAAACAACATTAATAGAACTCAAACAATCCTGAATAGTGTTACATGCAACTTGCAGTTTAATATGTTTACACTGTTATCTGTTTACACTTTTATCTAGACAGTTACGTGCTATACTTGAATATAAAATACGAACTTGATAAAAATGTGTATTGATCCATACTCAGCTTATAAATGTCATACTCAAGTCAAAGTCATGTGTGTATTGGCCAATTTTACATATTTATCAAGTATATATTTATAATTCAAGGGTAGCACTACCTAGGTAGATGTGTAAATATATTAAACTGAATATTTCTTGCAAAAATATCTGAGATTATTTGAGTTCTAATTTTTATCTTTTTCAAATACAATCTCAATGGGATTACACAAAAGGAGACATACTTGTTAATACTATCTTCTCCTAAATAACTAAACAAAGATAACATTTCTGATACTGTTGCTTCTTTTCTCGATTTACATCTCTCTATTGAAAATGGAGAAATACTTAGTTATCAATGACAAGAGGGATGATTTCAATTTTGATAGTGTTAATTATCCCCACTGTCAGGCACTGATAGTGTTAGTTATCCCCACTTAGATGGGCGTGAATGTTCCCCGAGTTTCTTCATATGGGGTCTATGTTTGTCAACTGATACGTTTTTCTAGAGCTTTAGTCGAGTTGAGGACATTAATATTCATACTCTTTGTATAACTAAGAAGCTACTCCATCAGCGCTACCGTTACCATAAACTTTAAACTTGTCGCCTCTTGTATACATATTCTCTATGTCAAAATGCCCTGTCTCGTCAATAAATTCGCGCCACCTTAAATACTAACTTAGTAACTAGTCAACTAATTATCAAATGCAACGTATACTGCAGTGTACATGCAAAACAACTCATGTTTCAACTGTTGGATACATTTTATTTCTAAACATTTAAGTGCGGTGTATGTTTTTATTGGATTTTGCTTAAAATAGATTGACACTGGAAATTTACGATTTATTTATATCAGATCTTATTTTATAAATACTTGTTATCGGGAAACCACATGGTCCACTGACCTCATTCTCCAACATAATTGGTAAATAAATCATTATTTTGTCGGATGAGCGATATACTGTTTACGAATGTTTACCAAGTTTACGACTCTTATCGTTGGAAATTCGCATGTATGTGAGACCGACTTTTGCAGTGTTTTTTTACACTGGATATTAGGCGTATATGCAGATATTAAAAGCTCTACTTGCTAAATGGTGTCCATCGTGCGGTGATGGATGGATGGGGTGGGGGCTTGGGTGTGTGTGGGGGTGGGGGGCGGTGTTGAAGGGTTGATAGAAGGATTGTGTCTCAGATATGGCAGTATCAAACTATTTTTTTATAAAGTGTCTTCACCAAAATATAGCGGGTGGGGTTGGGGGGGGGGGGGGGGGGGGAGGGGTCGGGGGTGGGGGCTGAGGATTGTGTCTCAGATATGGCAGTATCAAACTATTTTTTTTATAAAGTGTCTTCACCAAAATATAGCGTGGGGTGGGGGGGGGGGGGGGTCATCATTTGAACAAACTTGGTAGAGGACCATACGCTGAGTGTAAATACAAACTATTAAACTGTTGGCTCTTGTACTTTCAGAGAAGATTTTTTAAATCTACTTATCTACTTACTTACTCATCTACTTATCATAGACTTTCATTGATATTAACAATCTGTTAACGTTTGGTAAAGATCGGATGAAAAATAAAGGCCCTATCGTCTTGACGAGGCAAACTATAGGTTGCAGAAAACTAAATACTTTCCCATAGACCTCCTGTTGCACCTGTCAGCTAATATCTCAAGAATTATACACCATTTTCTTTAAATCACCTTATTTCATAGATATTTCCATCACAAAGCCTTTGAAAGTGTGAAAAAGACAACTTTTCCAGCTCAACCTCTCTGCACATGTCTGTGTTTACAAACATTATTGAATCCGCACTGAATATTGACATGCAATTTCAATGGATGTTAAATTTTCAAAAACATTAAAAAATATTTTTTTATTTAATTTAATGAACCTAGCTGATGGGGATTATTTTACCTATAGTTTATCCTTCCTGAAAATGCATATTGAATATTTCAAAGAATTATCTGCTGACCTCTGTGAACTTTCACTTCTGTACTAAATCGTACAAAATAAAAGGCGGGGCTTTAGCCAGGCTATATTTAGCTGTACGCAACCTATAGCATTATTAACTAAATCAAGGGCCATAACTCCGTTGTTACTGGTCCGATCTGGCTGGTTTTCGAACTTGTCCAAGCTTTCATTGATATTAATAACCTTTAAGAGTTTGGTAAAGATCGGATGAAAAATGAAGGCCTATCGTCTTAACGAGGCAAAATATAGCAGTTTTAACTAAATCAAGGGCCATAACTCCGCTGATATTGTTCTGATCTGCCTGGTTTTCTAATATTTTCGAGTTTTCATTGATATTAACAATCTGGTAAAGATTGGTAAAAATCGGATGAAAAAAAGAAGGCCCCATCGTCTTAACGAGGCAAAATATAGCATTTTAACTAAATCAAGGGCCATAACTCCGCTGTTATTGGTCCGATCTGACTGGTTTTCGAACTTTTCCGATCTTTCATTGATATTAATAATCTGGTAAAGTTTGTTAAAGATCAGATGGAAAATGAAGGCCCTGTCATCTTAACGAGATAAAAGTTAACGACGGACGGACGGACGACGGACAACTTGGCATCCCGCTAAAAACTGCATAGGAGTCCAGTATATTAGGCTATATGGCATTGTATTAAAAAATTAGGTATACAAGTAGAACGGAAATTGTAAATCTAGAATAAAAAAGAGTGCATACAATTATCTAAGATCAACTTCTTTATAGCTATTATAGCTGTTACATTATTATTATATAAACTACAGATATTTAATGCAAGTGACCCTACAAAACGCATATATTCACTAAGAAAACATATTCCAACTTTTAGTACTAATTTGCTTTTATCACATGACATAGCTTCTGAAAGTGTCATAAAGCATGACATACGTATCGTAATACACTAGTGTATTATAGATGCAAATGAGGACCAAATCACTGTATGTACAGTAAAACATCACTGTATGTACAGTAAAACATCAGTACAGTAAAACATCACTGTATGTACAGTAAAACATCACTGTATGTACAGTAACACTTTTGAGTCACAATTGTTTGCATGGTATATCAGACACCTTTAATATTTATCATTATTTGAAATCCTACTTTATGTTAACTAGTAACGTTAAATTTGTTTAATGTGTCGCATTAATTGTAGCGCGAACGTGTTACAGCCACTTAGCGTAGCTGAGGTCATGTAAAGAACAAAACGACTCCATGACTTCTCTTACAAATTCCCGCCGTATACATACAAGGTAAATTGACCATTAAGAGAAACTATAACGTCGTAGGTGTGTTATGTGATAAATAGAATCTTACATTTGTGACTGTGCATTAGTGGCTTTAATAAAGCCGTTAGATAGGATACTCGGCAGGGCCCCGTATCCTATCATTTTATCCAATCCTTTAATAACATCATTAATACACAGTCATTCAGGTATGATCCTCTTTAACCTCACGCCATATGACTTAAAATCCTTAAAAGTTGACTTTTATCAGGTACACAAAACAAAGCCACATCTTTAATATGTAATCGATAAATATGCATACATGTATATAACTAATATTGCGTTATGTATTAAATGCAGCAATATTATAATACATTCTACTCATATATAATATTATGTTGTATTTTCGATATATGTATATATTTCCATAAAAACGTCTACGACTTATATAACTACCGTTCTCTAACTTCCATTAATTGAAAGTTAGAGCATGGTATAGCTCCGCCCCTTTATTTATTCTGAATTAAACGAATTAATGCTTGAACTCATCAACGGAAATTTCACCAACAATCCTACAAACCAAATTAAACATGCTTAATTTAATGCATATGCCCTTTCATACGAAAAGGTTTTCATTTGTATTTTAATTTACACCAATCAATCTTCCAGCTTGCCTTCCGTCCTTTAAATATCGGGGCCCAGTTGTTCAAAGATCGGTTAGCTTAACCCTTGGTTAGTGAAAATTGTCAAAGTACATTTTCTGATAAAAATACGATTTGTACTACTAAAAGTTTTAATTTTAATATTTATTGTTTTTTTTACTTGTCCTACTTTTAACTTTGCTATTTGTTGAGAGTACATTCACCTTAAGAGATAATAGTTACACGGTTGCATATTTGCTTTTTCATTTTTGTTATGATGTGAAAATACGTTATAAAAATCACATACGGTTAAATTCTTGCTTTTCTTTGCGGACCTGGTTCTGGCAAGGGTTTAATTTACTTTAATGAAAAAATATATGTTTATAATTTAGCTTTTGAATACAAAACCTATCTGGTATTTCTTAATTGTTTTTAGACCAAAAATCGGAGCACAACACAATAATTATACAACATTCTTTAATGTGTTATTATTTGTACTGGTCACAAATGCTTTATTGGGTGGGCTTCATGAAGAAAAATTGAATATCACACTTTACTCATGAAATTGTATGGCTAACAGTGATTAACAGATACCTAAAGAAATTCTCTCCCCCACCCCCACCACCCCCTACACAAATACAATAGGCTCGAAATATGTCTTTAAGGACGATGAACTTACGTGACCAGTTTATTGTATTTTAAAGTTGTAATCATTTCATAGCCTTTGTTTCAGTGTGTTCTCCTTGATGATGAATATTATCTATTTGTTTGGTTTCATGTTTCAATTGAATTGTTTTTAGATAAGCATACAGCACCAACAGACGTAAACATATCACCGTTAAATATCCGGCGGATAGCTTGGCACTTGCTACGGGTACACGTTTCCTCTAAGTGGGGTGGGGTGGGGTTGGGTTATCTCAGTGAAGGATATTTGGTTTAGGTACATTTAAACTAAAACAGAAAAACATCTGTTCGATACCAACAATTAACTTTTAGTTTTCGTTTTTGGATCTTTTTTATTAAGATTATTAATTATGTACGAATAGTCTATATGTTTTTCTCCAAATGATTTTCAAGTATGATATTAAAGGAGTTATATGACACGTGACGTACACGTAGTAATATAGCATGATACTCTTGTTAAGCAAAACTTAATGGTTTTATTAAATTGTTAGTTTCCAGGTCTATACGTTTTGAAAATAAATACATGTATAAGTTGGAATTAAATACGATGTATGTACGAAATTAACCGACTGCAATATTTGATCGTTACCTCCGAATGGTTAGTGTTTTCTTTTATCCCAATTAACAAAATTGGTATAGGAAAGAAATTATTTATTTTCGGACGAACGTAGTGAGGTACAAAATAGCACTAATTATACAGACTTCATAAGGTTACGCTCGACTTATTTGTACATAAGATTCCACTAAGATTTTAATTATTTGTCCTGTTATTTAACATATAATGGTTAAATATTTTCTTTTTCTTTTTTATGGCGTGAAACTACATAAAACCTCATAAAGTTACGCACTACTAATTTTAAGACCTCATAAGGTTACACTCCACTAATTAACGTTGTGTCACGTCCCGCCCCGACGCAATCCCCTTGCAGTATTCAACACAAAATGGTTGAATGGTTGCATACTTGCTTTTCTGTCTTGGTATTATGTGAAAATACATTATGAAAACCACGTAAGGTTACATTCCACTAATTATACAAACTTTCTGTTGTTGCACTCCACAAAGTTTTTAATTATTTGCTTGTTATTTATCAGATAATGGTTGCACATTTTCTTTTTTTAATGAAGTGAAAATACATAATGAAAACCTGACAAAGTTACACACTACTAATTGTTTAAGACCTCATGAGGTTACACACCACTAATTTACATTGTGTCGCGTCCCATCCCGTTGCATTATTAAACAAATAATGGTTGCATATTTGCTTTTCCTTTTTGGCATTATATGAAAATACATTATGAACATCACATAAGGTTACATTCCATTATTTATACAGACTTTGTAAGGTTACACTCCACTTTTTTTTTTTGCATAAGATTCCACTAAGTTTTTAATTATTTGTCCTGTTATTCAGTGAACTCTTCTTAATTTACTGTGATAATGGTTGCACATTTTCTTTTTCTTTTTGTATGACGTAAAAATACATAATGAAAACCTCATACACATTCCTAATTTTAAAACCTTATAATGTTAACTTCACTAATTTACGTCGCGTCTCATCCTGTGGAGTCCTGTTACATTATTTAACAGATAATGGTGATTTGGTTGTGTTTCCTTTTTGGTATGATGTAAAAACAACATAATGTTATATTCCACTAATCATACAGACTTCCTAAGGTTACACTCCATTAATTTTTACAAAGGATTCCACTAAGTTTTAATTATTTGCCCTGTTATTTAACAGATAATGGTTGCATATTTTCTTTCTCTTTTATTTTATAACGTCATACACTTTTAACGTAAAAATACACAATGAAAACCTCATAAAGTTACACACTTACACAAGTTGTAAGACTTCATAAGGTCACAGTCCATTATGTTTCACGTAAGACTTCACATATTGGCAAACAATTTTTGGTGGGGCTATAAAGAAATCACTTTCGAGTTATTTAGCAGATAATGGTTGCATGGTTGCATATTGGCTTTTCAATTTTTGTATGATGTGAAAATACTTAATGAAAACCATATATGGGTACAATTCACTAATTTTACATAAGACTCAATATGTTTTTTAATTATTTTGAATTGAGACTCTGCTCAGCACAAACTTCCGATCCATATTAAGGTAGTGATACCTATTCTGACTGGACACCAATGCGGAAGTATTATTCAACTTTAAATAATTTGCATTAAATTTGTTCTTTTTTTAATTTAATGAACATACATAATCAGTACCTTTTTTGGGCTATAAAAATATTCAAACAGGTCACCAATCAGGGGTATTAATCACCTTTAGTTATAGCTCTAGTTATCTATGAGAACACGAACTTTCTGTTCACTGTTCGACTTTTGCTTCAACGTTCATGGTAAATGATCATAGTTTAATATTAATAGATGTATTTTGTCAATGTAAGATTATTAAGTAATACACCAGAATCTTCAAAATATTAAGAAATTAAAACTGTAATCGTTATGTTTTTATGCCAGTAATATTTTGCATTTAATCAAGAACTATAATTTCTTTCGTAGCAAATAAGACTGCGATGGGGCTTTAAAAGAAAACATGCAGCAGATTTAAAATTTCTACTAATTGAAACCTAAATTGGCATTATCATTTAAACATAAATGTACCTTTCTTTCCACAGGTGGCTGTATCGGTGTTGGGAAGAACTAAACGTCTAATACGACGATAAAAAACATTTTAAACAAAATGGCAATGCAAGAATATTCTGAAATTGACGCCAATTTATGTTTTAACCAATCAAAAGAGCTTGGAAGAGGAGTCAAATCAACAGTGTTCGATGGCATTTATGGTAATATGCGTGTGGCAGTGAAACAGATACAATGTAAAGACTCATTAGATGCAGCAATAACTCAAAATAATATTAATAAAGTATATAGAGAAAAGGATATAATGAATAAACTTGAAAAACTAAGACACACCAACATAGTGGGGTTTTATTACTCTGTCGTTTCTGACGCGTATCTGTATCTTGCATTGGAACTTTGCCAAGGTACTTTGAAAGACTACACAAGAAATCTTGCGTTGCAGAACAACTTTCCTCCTTTCAAGGTAATCATATCCATGGCAAAAGGACTGCAATATTTGCATTCGCAAAATGTCGTTCATCGTGATCTAAAACCTGAAAACGTGTTCTTTGTTTCAAAAGGGCTACTTATATCAAAGTTTGTTCTCGGCGATTTCGGTACATCGAAATGTACTGTTGATGACATGTTTTCTTTTACTGGAGCCTCGGGATCGATGGGATACATACCGCATGAGTTTTGCGAAGCAATGGACAGGCTGGAAAGAAATGAGACACTTGCAAGCAAACTGAGTGTCAAATCGGACATATTCGCCCTTGGATGTCTCATCTACTACACATACACAGCCGGAGAACATCCATTTGGTAGTACGATGCGTAGACAAAATAACATTATACAAGAATCACCCCCCACATTGGAAAAGATGGATAAATTCCAGCAACCGTGCAAGGAACTACTTGAAAAAATGCTCAGTCACAACCCGGAACACAGACCGAATGCTTTAGAAATAGTTACCCACCCAGCATTGTGGATGTCAGAAAAGATCATTTCCTTCTTCAAATATGCCAGTGATGTTGTTCAAGAGATGTACAAAACTTGTCCATCTAGTATAGGATTGTTGGAAGTAATAGACGTGATAGAGAACGGGGACTGGATCAACCCTCTTCCACCGAATTTGAAGACGTGCGTTTTAGCTCGTCGTAAGTTATACACGGGTTCCAGTGTTGTGAGCCTACTTCGTGCAATTAGAAATATAGAAACGCACCTGAGGGAATATTCTGAAGATACACAGAAGGAACTGGGCGAATTACCAGTTGGACATTCACAATTCTGGATGAGTTTGTGCCCCAAACTATTGATGCATGTTCACGGGTTTATGACAAGTAGGTGACCTATATAACATACTAGTGTAAATGCAATTCATTAGACGTATATTTAACTGACTATCCTTTACAATCATAAATTGTTATAATTCTCATTTAGGGATTGAACAAGCGTTTGAATGCTAATATATTTATCACAGTAACTTATTGCTACTTTATAAACGTAAGGCAAATATTGATGTATTTTAGCGATAACGTTTTTGTGAATAGCCCCGGTGTCGCAATGTTCGATTTCTGTCTTCCATCTGTCGGCTTCTTCCATTTCTTTCTATGCTATTCTTTCAAAACTACTAGTCACAGTTTCATGCAGTTCCAAAGGCAGATTTACTACCAATGTCTGGCGAGTCTAAACACAAAATCATACCTACAATTGCAAGAAGTTCCAGTTAAACATTGAAAGTCTGCTCCGAAATGTTAGGCATAAAAGTCATAAACTTATACAACTGAATCAGTATAATTTATATGAACTAGTATATTTATAAACAGAAGTAACGTAACATCCTTTCTCAACTTTCAAAATGGCATACGTTATCGCTTTTTTGTACCAACTTTTCCCATTTGACTTAGGTAATATTTTCCACTTGAGTTGCTTGCAGGCACAGTTGTTTTCCAGGGTTCATAGTTATAAAGCAACTTAAGCATGTTAAGTGGAAAATATTACTTAAAAAAAGTATGAAAGGAGAAATTTGGAAATCGTCGAAAACGTTAAATAAAAAAAATATTGCAGCCTCGGTTTGAATGAACGGTAGATAGTAACACCAGAGTTATGGCCTTTGATTTTTTCCGAAAGTTATACATTCTGGAAAATGCTATTTTCTGCCTTGTGAACATCTAACACCTTCATTTATTATTTGATCTTTACCAAACTTGCACAGATTGATAATATCAATGAAAGCTCTGACAAATTCGAAAACAGCCAAATCGGATTAGTAACACCGGAGTCATGGCCCTTGTTTTTTCTGAAAAATTCCATTTCCTGCCTTGTGAACGCTCTAGCACCTTCATTTATTATTTGATCTTTACCAAAGTTAAATAGATTGTTAATACCAATGAAAGCTTGGAAAAGTTCGAACACCAGCTAAATTGAATCAGTAACACCAGAGTTATGGCCCTTGTTTTTTCTGAAAATGTCATATTAAGCCTTGTGATGTCGTTTGCATTTTTTATTACTATTGCCTTTCTGTTTGTCTGTTTGCGTGTTTGTTTTTTGTGTTTTGTGGTTGACTGTTGTCCGTCCTTGAATGCTGCTTTCCCTGTCCGATATGTTTATCCTTCTCTTGTGAACACTCTAGCACCTTCATTTATTATTTGATCTTTACCAAACTTGCAAAGATTGTTAATATCAATTAAGGCTCAGACAAGTTCGAAAACCAGGTAAATTGGGTAAGTAACACCACTTGTTTGTTTTTGTGTGTGCGTTTTTTTTTATATAAACTTTGACTTAAGATATTGCTAAGATGCTTTATGAATACGGACCCAGGTGTATATAATCTAGTGGGGATCTGAATGTATAGCTCAGTATAATTGTTTTGGTCAAATCCTTATTAAATACTATTCGCTGTTCGCATTACCAGTATAACTGCTATTGATTAAGATCACGTTATTATACTTCATCTTTCACAGAGTGAAGTGGGGGCTATATAGGAAGCACCAGTAACGTCCCATCAGTATGATCACGTAACACATTTGTGCCCCTTCACGTACCGTTTCGTTGGGTTCCGTAACACAAGTTTATTACTTGAAATTCCTCAAACACTTTTGAATGGGTTGTTCCCAAACTTCATGTAAACATATCAACTGATGACTTTATGCCCCTCTACATCACCCATTGTTGATTGCCTAATTTATTACAGAAGTATGGCCCTTTATTTCACTTACAATTTAAGCGGGAATATTCATCGCCTCCAATGATAGTTCTAGGTTTCAATAACTCAGTAACTTTAGTTAGGAATGAGATATTGATATGCATCTTTCTGGATAGGTAGCTTATATGTAGAGGAAGCTTGGGGTTACATTTTGGGTCACTGGGGTCAAGATCACGATCACTGTTACTAAAAATAGAAACAAAGTTTCTATTCAATGACTTCGGTTTGGAATTATATTTTGGCATGACACTTTCTGAATAGATACGTTATATGAAGAGGAAGCTTGGGGACTGCATTTGGGGTCACTGGGTTCAAGATCAAGTCACTCTTACTAAAAATAGAAGAACGGTTACCCTTCAATAAATTCAGTTGGGAAAGAGATATTGGCATTACACTTTCTGGATATGTAAAATAGTTTCCGTTCAATAACTTCAGCTGGGATTGAGATATTGGCATACATTTCTAGATAGGTAGCTTATTTAAAAAGCAAGCTTGGGATTAGTTTAAACTTATTTATTTTTACATGGATTGTAACGAAAGCTCTATGAACTTATTTGAATCACTCTCGATGTCTTCCTGGGTAGAACCAGTACTAAGCAATGCAGATAAAGTGTCTTGCTCAGGGACACAACGCATATGGCAATGGCGGGAATCGAACCCACGACTTTTGGATCATGGGTCCAACGCCCTTCCACTAGACCACAGCTTGGGATTGCATTTGGGGTCACTGGGTAACTCGTTCAATGTCAAGGTCAATATTACTAAAATAGAAAAACGTTTTCCGCTCAATAACTTCAGTTAGGAATGAGATATTGGCCTGAAACTTTCTGGATAGATAGCTTATATGAAAACAAAGTGCGGAATTGCATTTGAGCTCATTGGGTTTAAGGTCACTGTTACCAAAACTAGAAACCTGGTTACAGAATATTTTCAGAATTATTCCCCTTGAATATTTTCATAATTAGTCAAATTTCTTTACTTATAATTTGCCAACCTCCGCGCAGTGATATTGTAGACAATAATCCCTGCCACCACACAAATCACGCGACGATAGCTGAGGCCATGTAATAATTGGTACTACAAACTCTTGCCGTAACCAACAGGCAAATTGGCAATAACATCATCACCTTCGAGAATATGTTGAACACATTCAACCTGTTTTGGCTTGTGTGTAATCTCTTTATTAAATTTACGCACATCTTCTGTAATGTTCTCAACGGAATAATTACAAGTAACCAACCGGTGTGCATATGAAACGTATATTCGCTAAAATGGATTTGTTTTTATAAATAAATTATTTTTGTAACCAGATACCGTTTTTCACACTATTTTCCTATATTATAAACAAAGGAAGTTGAAACATTGACCTAAACAATATTTAAGCAAAAAATTAAATAGCTGGATTTCAGCTATACATTTGTGTGGTGGCGGTGGTTACTGTAACAGATAGAGGAAGTAACCATTGCGGGGAGTTTGAATGAATGGAAAAAATGAATGGTGTTTTACTGCAGGTCGACGCATAAATAGGTCATATTGTGCGCAAAAACCGACGAAAGATGAAAACATTAAGTTGTAATTAAAAATTAATGTAAAATATAAACTAATAAAAAATAAGGGATGATATGGTAGTATAAACTATATATGTAAAATCAAGAAATGCCCGTCAACGGGTATATAAACAAGTAAATATATATAAGAACACATCATAATGATTTATATAGCCTGATTTCTTTTAGGAAATCTAAAACAAGACTAAAATCTATAGTATCGAATAACTCTTTCATAGTATTAACATTGTAGTACCTTTGAGGCATAGGATCCAAGTCTACACATTCCAACAAGATGTGTTTAACCGTTAACGGTGCAAAGCAGGGTATACATTATGGTAATTTCTCACCTTGTAATGAATATGAATGAGCGGGGAGTTTGAGAATTTGCTTTAAGTTTACGTCCAGTTTTGTCAGTAACTTGAAAAAATAATGTATGTTGAAAAGAAACTAAAATCCGTTGCGAACATCTTGCATTCACTATTCAAATGACTCATCTTTCACATTATGGAAAACCCGGCTTTAACGCCAACAGGTGTTTTTCTTGTTATTACTTGCATTCCTCAAACATTGTTGAATGGTTTGTTCCCAACCTGTATACACATAACAACTAATTAGGTCCCTGTACATCACCCATTGTTGGTTGCCTAATTTATCACAGAAGTATGGCCTTTTGTTTGACTTAGAATTTAAGCGGGGGTATTCATCACCTTCATTGTTGTGCTTGGACGGAGACAATCCATTAACGTGTTTGATAGGAGTATTGCTTAGATGGCGTCTTCAAACAATAACTCTCCTGGCAAATCCCAATATATGTTATCTAATTTTAATTATACGTAGTACATCCAGAAGATTGAACTACTAAATAGAGAATACTTAACAGATGGGTAAGAATATCAGGAATATCTTTACGAGATGGGAAACGTTTGATTGTCATGCGTGAGCATATGCAAAAGGGCGAAAAGCAAAATACACCATCTATCAGGTCGAAGAGTAACCGAGTTTAACCATATTTCAACATCTATTTTGAATTCACTTGTGATTAAGACTAGTTCTGACCTAATTCGTACCCATTTTATACAGCCTATAAATAGAACTAATTTCATCCACCGTTAGTTAAATCTTCTTCCAAAGTTAGTAAACGAATATGATTTTTGTTTCTACGATAAATCCCAGTTTTCACCAATAGAAAAACTATAACGCAGTTTTATCTGTCATGTGTTTATGTTTGTTTAATTACAGGAAATATAGCACGTCTGCCAGAACAGTATAAAGTACTTTCCCATTCATCAGGTATTTACAATTTAACTTTCTTTTTTGTTTGGTATATAACGTCATTTTTAAGCACATTTTTTATCATGGAGACAGACCAGACTTGTTTCTGAAACATTACAGGAATGTTTACAAAATGCTTTGAAAATCGTGATTTCCCATCAGCTATAAATCACTGTGAAAAAAAATCAAAATTCAAAATCACTGACATTTGTGGCAATTCTCCCAGTATAAATCACTTCAAACCAAGACGTTTTCCATAACGGAACAAGTAATCTGCAGTAATACCATGATAACCTTATTCAAATCGCTGTAACTGACGATAATTCGTCATTTAAGAAATTCGTCAGTTAAGAATATTCACTCCACCCATTGCAGTTCCAGTGTAGGTCATTTGATGTTGAATAGAAAAATAGCATGAAAGGAGAAACTGGGAAATCGCCGAACCCGATAAAATAAAAAAATAAATAGTGCAGGCTCGGTTTGATAGAGACTGCTCATAACGGCATTGACAGTTCTAGCTACCGTTCACGCCCTCTAGTCCCGGGTTGAGCAGAACTCAATATTTAAAATGCCTATAGTACGGATATGTAAGCCATCATTTTCATACCGTTCTAAGACCAGCGATATATGGTCCCAGTTTATAACAAAATGCTTTGCCCTAAACAAGAAAACAATTGGCGAAATAAACAAAATAGAATTTATTTGGGAACAGAGGTTATGAAACCTGCGTATCACAAGTAACAGTCAAAAGACTAAAATAAATCAGACAACAGATTCTAACAATACTCAAAGCCTTTAAAGACTGGAGTAGTGGAGCTAGAGTAGTAGAGTCTGCATCATCAACGACGATGGCTTTTTATTAAGGCAAAAATTAAAAAAGCGGGCATCAAAGATTACCTAGACTATATTCAACAACAAATGGCCTGAATTGGAGCAGTGGGTAGAGCGACTATTCTAATTATATACTGACGATTATTCGTCAAACTGACAATTTCCTTTCGTCAATTATAGAAAATTATAATAAAATATGACCCCTGTGACTTACCGGCCTAACAAAACATATCAGGTGTTTGTAAGCAGTTACGCATCTATGTCATATACCTATTGTTTTATTACTATTGTTCAAATGTCAGACATAAATCGTCAATGTCGGTCATTCGTCTGTTTGCAAATATAGCATGTCCACCGCAATATAATTGAGCAGCAAAGTACACAGAAGTGGCTTAGTTAAGAAGTAACCCGGCCACAAAAAGTAACAGTAAGTGTTATATATCAAACTGTTCGGGAATGTCTGAAGTTTATCAGACTACCGGCATAAATCGCAGATTGTTGGTACTAAGCAAGAAATCCAATATGGCGGACAAAATGGCCGCCATTTTTAAAAAAATAAATAATATATTTGATAATTACAATACCAAAATCATTTTTTTTCGGAAACATTGACTGTGTTTGTTATTTTAAATGAACTATGTATGCAGTTCAGTAATAAAGATAAGATACAGCTGAAAATATTTCAGAAATGACTTTTTTTTGCATGTCATCTTCGGGATTGTTAAAAATCTGTACTATTTTTTTTTTATTAATATTGAGTCCTGCTCAACCCCGGGGTTAGGGGGCGTGAACGGTAGCAGGCATATTTCACTACCATTCATGAACAGACGGACGGAACAGCTGATTCCAGTGTACCCACCCCCACCTTGCGGGGGGTATAAATATTGTTTTGATAATTTTTACAGTTACTCGTCTATACTTCATGTTCAATATAACACTAACATATGAGGTCAATAAATAAAACATTATCATAATGTCATATTCATACTAAACATTATTTCCTTAAATTAATATAATAAAAAGACAAAGAAAATATGATGAGATAAAAATTAAGTTTCTTTTTATACCCCAGTCTTTAGACGGAACATATCATATCACGGAGTGTCCGATAATTTTTAGCTGACAAGTGATTGTGCTTATACCTGTCAAAGTATACTGAGAAAAATAAATTTAGCACATACAATGCATGTCAATTCCATTAACGAGATACAAAGTCGTGTATGTTTGGGTTCAATGGTTAGGTGACATACTCAACCCGGGGCTAGAGGGCGTGAGCGGTAGCTAGCATATTTCACTACCGTTCATGAACAGTCTCAATCAAACAGAGACTTCAATATTTCGTATTTATCGTGTCTAGCCATTTCCAAAGGTCCACTCTCATACTCTTTTATATAGCAAAGTGGCGTTGCTTGTGCAGTGTGGCGGCAGTAAAACGTCTCACCGCGCTTGCAATCAGGTCTGTTATTCATTCGATCTTTGTAGATCGCTGAGCCCGATACTTATATTTAGATATCGGTGGTACATTTTCAAATGTCTTTTTTGTTTTTTTACTTAAATTTCGATTCGGTGGTTCCACTTCTCCGGCCGATAAAGGCTCTGGGTATTGTTTAACCACCCACAGGATATGTTGTCTGCTTTAGTCTTTTGACTGTTACTTGTGTTGCGCAGGCTTCATAACTGTCATTTTGTTAATTCGCTCTTCGGGGCATATACTTTTATTAGATACTGGGACCATACGCCGCTGGACATGGAATGATGACAGTAAATGTAGCATGTCCACCGCCATATGCATGCCATCTTCGGGATGGTTAAAATTCTGTACTATTGATTTTATTAATATTGAGTTCTGCTTAACCCGGGGCTAGGCGGCGTGAACGGTAGCAAGCATATTTCACTACCGTTCATGAACATTCTCAATCAAACCGAGACTGCAATATTTCGTATGTATTGTCTTCGGCCGTTTCTAAAGGTTCACTCTCATACTATTTTACTATTTAAACCTGTATGAATCTGAGACTCAACGGCCAATGAAAATGATACAGTGATTCTCTGGGAATGTCATTTTATAGAGTATTATTCATTATTTGTGAAACTCCATGCAATATGGCTGTCTAACTAACATTACAAGAGAACATATTAGGAAATATAAAATGACCTCTTCTAACAACCAAAAATACATTTTCTAAAATAGATTCACATGCAACTGCCTTGGGTCAATTTTTGTAATATACATGGCTAAGTGTATCACATTGGCAACATAACATTTATATTTAGTTATAACGTCTAATTATGCTGCCCAGTTCTTTATTTTAATTTTCCCGGTTGTTATGGATGACATTTAAGTAAGAGTAAGGTTTGGTGCAGCCGAGAACTCGGTTTCCCGCCACCCCCACCGCACCTATCACAACTAGGCGGCCTCTTTCGTCGATGACCGTTTCAAATCGGAACAACTATTAGCCTACCCTTTATATTTGTGATTTGTATCTCTCTTTCAAAATGCGGAATTCAGTTCAAAAATTACATCTGCTTTATACAGGGAAATGTGAGCACATAATATTAATCCTTACATTGAACTGTCTAATAGTTTAATAGTCTACTAAAAATAAGTGTTTCCCCTAAGAAACGCCCACTCCGTTTCCAATTCTCCTACTATCCTGGAGATATAACGTTAAGTCTATATTATAATCATAGATTTGGCTCCTGACAAAATTATGAATCTGCCTCCACTGAGTCGTAACATTCATCAATGGGTGCAATAAACAAAATGTCAAGAAGCACGTACAGTGATTATTTGGCTCTCCCCTCAGATGATACTTGATGTAAACTGTTCTGTTTTCCTAGGATTACAATAGGGTGAGAGTGAAATTGGCTGCCCCCAAGAACCTTGTTTAAACGCCCAATCGGCAGTTTTGCCTATGTCCGTTCCATGGCATGTTTATTAAATATATTCATTGTAAGGTGTTTTCCAAACGCCAAGCATATTTTACCGACACAATACTTTAGCGTATTTCAATTTCAGAAATGTTGACACTATCACAGCAACTGATGAGGTCTATACCTAAGTAACCTTAGATGTTGAAGTCATTATGTTTGTACACATGTCAAACAATATACATAGCAAATTTCCTGTCCGCAGTGAACTGATGCTTAATATAATATAAAACACTATTCTCGCTTTGTTAAATAGAGGGAACGCTAAAGTTAGTTCTTTTTGGGTTAAAACGGTTCTACAACATACGATATTGTTGAACAGTGTTTAACAGTTAGAGAGTTTAAATGATAACCAGTATGTTTATCTACAACAGTGTGTTTCACATACTAACTCCACTATATGCATGCATAGACAATGTTTTCCAGTAGCTCTGGATTGAATCGATTTAATTTAATTAAACTTAGTACAGTTATATTTAATCATAGTAGGTAAAATGAAGGAACGAACAGAAAATTAAGCATTCACAGAACGCAAACAACCAAAACACGGATTCTAAACAAACAACAACACTTCGTAATTTGGATCAAATGCCAAACTATCTGTATTTATGAGCTTTTTTTTTATCAATCAAGGATAAGTTACATATACGTGGTACAGTAATTAATCTTAGCAATAATTAATTATATCTTAATAATTACAATAATTAATCTTAGCAATAATTATTTAAATCTTAATAATTACAATAATTAATCTTAGCATTGGGCAGCATACTTAACTTCGGGCGATATGCTAAACGTCAAATTTATAACTAAAGGTCAAATTTCATGTTACTTTGAATGAGTAATCTCATTATTAAAGTATTTGAATAGTTAAAAGTAAATTATGTTTGTATGATACGAAGTATACCCACGCTTTCACAAAATGAAGTGGGGCTATATAGAAATCACACTGTCCGTAACGCCACGACGAGTCCCGAAACGTCATGTCCCGTATAATGTCCCGTAACACATGTTTATTACTTGCATTTCTCAAATAGCATCAACTGGATTGTGCTCATACTTCTTATACAGATAACAACTGATGACATTATGTAGCTTCACATCACAAATTGATTGCCTTTATTACAATATTATGACGCTTTGCTTGACATAGAATTGCCCACTAATAGTGTATGATGAACTTCATGTCACTTTCGCTTTAAACATATTCATAGATTGTTATTAGGTTATTACACCTAGCAAGTACACGTCACACGTGATGGTTTGATGTGTGTCTACATCAAAGGCCCGATTCTGCAATTATTTACAGAATTATGTACCTTTGTTTTACCTATAACTTATACTTCAAAAAGCGAGGGTAGTTCTAGTTGTTGATGGAAGTGCAAAAATAATATATTTAAACCTGTGGTAGAATAACAATTTTTTTTTTAATTAAATCATCAAACAATATTCGTTTTAATTTAATTATATTCAAGCCGTTAACCAATTTAAAATGATGGTGAATGAATTATTCGAGGTGCTAATTTTAATGCTTGACAAATACATCCAGATTTCCGTGCGTCCATTTAATATGATATTTTATTAAATTGTTGAACCATTGATGCTTTTTTCGTATAAATGTGCATTTCATGATTTTTTTTATATACACGTAATGTAGTTTTGTCACATATAATAATACATTGCTGTTGTATGAATATATTAAAACATACCTAAGAATTAAGGGTTATGCCCCCTTTTGTGTAACCCAATTCAGATTGCATTGAAAAATACAAAAACTAGAACTCAAATAATCTTGAATATTTTTGCATGACACTTTCAGTATAATATGTTTACATATTTTTCTAGGCTGTGCTACACTTGAATTATAAATACATACTTGATAAATATGTGAATTAGTTAATACACAAACGCCCTTGAGTATGATATAAGCTGAGTATAGCTCGATACATACTTTTATCAAGTTATTATTTATTATTAATTATAGCACAGTTTAGATAAAAATGAAAACATATTAAACTGCAAGTTACATGCAAAAATATGCAGTATTATTTGTGTTCTGTTGTTTTTCGTTTGTTAATTGATTTTGAATGGGATTCCACAAAATGGGACATACTTCTTAATATGTTCTACTCATGTAGCATATAATACAATATGTTAAACGTGTTATCTTCATATTAAATGTATATAATAGCTGATGATAATGGAACTGAAGATGAAAATCAACACATTGTAAAGAAACGAAAGCTTGTTCTAGATGATTCCAACCCAAGTAACTCCACTGAGAAGAAGGTGAATAACATATCGGCTATGTCTGGTGATAAGAAGAAGGTAGGACTGTATTTATACGGAAATGATTTTCCCTGGTTCTGGTATTAAACGCATCCTTAATGTTTCATCTTAAACAGCCATCAGTAATGACTTGTCACACACATTTTGGCGTACTTATGCTTCCTTTCTATTGATTGCATTAGTACTTGCGGTAGTTTGGAAGAAGAACATATTACGCTTTTTGTGACAACTAAACGACATTTTAAATGACATAATTTATTTCGAAATTTCATTTCTTGTATTAAGCTCCACATTTCCTGCAGAATTCGATGTGTTTTGTAGAGAAATTTCATTTTAACTATAGTTTTATGTTTCCTACTATGGGAAATTCCTATATTCGTAGACACCAAGTTCCAAGTTTCGTTTTGTAATAAATGCATGTTTTGATTTTAATGTATATAAATAATTGCTATTATTAATAAATGCATGTTTTGACTTTCATGTATATAAATAATTATTATTTATGTTAGTAACTGTCATATATCATTACACAGAAAATTAAACAGTTTTTCCTTTGAAATTGAATAAATTTGATAATCTACAATCATAATTTAACATTATAACATACACTACACACAACTATTTCTTTCTCTAATAATCGCAACCGTTTTCCATTTTTATCTTCACGGAAATGTTTCTTGTTGACGTTGACGTTGTCGTTATGGTCTTAAGGGGGAATTGACCTATTCGAAAATTTAAGGGTACGCATATGAACTATATATATTTGTAAATTTGAAGATATTTGCGATTTGAATCTGAATTTTGTTTTGCCGTTATTTAAACATGTTTTTAATCATAACGTCTCAAATATGGCCATGTTTGACGTTTTTCATAAAAGTCTCGTTGTACCCAGTTGTCAACGTTTTTGACATTTTAAGAGTGTTAGGCTAGTCACATGTAATTACATTTTATATCAAACTATTCGTCTTGATGAGACCTTTCAATTGATATATAAATTATTTCATTTACAATAAGACATAAAATAATATTTATATAATTTCCTTTTTCTTTCACCGATTTTTTACCGTGAAATTTTAAGAAAAAATAAAGTTAAAGCCTTTTATCTTTTAAACGGCTTCATAAAAAACTGCACAATTTCAATATGTTATAGGGAATTTAATTTCCTATCCGAATATAAAATAAAATTTGCTGGTCATCGGAATATTTTTTTCAGTATTCTTGTTTTATTAACCATAATACCCTTACGAAGAAGGCGTCTCTGTCGACGTCGCGTCGTATATATAATGTACGACTCACGACGTTGACGCAAACATTGGAAACAAACACTGGTACCCTAAATGAGAAATATTGCTCCGGGTTTTCTTCTTCTTTTTCCGTCCGTTTTTCTTTTTCTTCTTTTCTAGAGTTTATGTGAAAACTCTAAATTTAATTTATTTTCATGCATCATGTCTAATTCGCTCGAATTTCAAATCACCGCAATAACTATGGTCATGTATTTGGTATATCTCTAGGGTAAAACAATAAGTTTCAAGTTCATTTAAAAGTGTGTTTAATGTATATACAATTTCCAGACAGCCGTCAATCAAGCTGAATATCATAAGATATATGTGTTGTTATTAAACATGTTAACCTTTTTTTATCCTACTCTGTATCATTACAGCGTATGCTTTCATGAACTGTTTGTCCGTTTTCTCATAATTAGAATCTACTAGACAGACAATGGTTTGATTATTTTAAATAAAAAGTGTAGTGTCAGTCACACAACAAATAAAGGATAATGTATTAAAGTGTATAACATAGTACTATACTTCACAATTCATTTACAATACACAAAATGCTTTGCTTATTATGCTTTTTAAACAACATTAAAATAAGCAGACGCTGCTTTATCAGAAGCAAAATATACTGAAAGGAAAAAGAAACGCATAATCAAAACATTGCCTATACTACACTATTAGATACACCTAATTCTACGCAATATTCCAGATATATCTCAACGTGTTTTGTACAAAAGGGGCTACAACTAATTACAGAAAGGACAACTCTGTCATGTAGTAGACCTTTTAATCAAAGTATTACACGAAATTCATAAATGTTGAAGTTTCGCTTGAAAAAGTTAAGCCATTTCAGTATTGTCTTTAATGTTAAGCGATTGCAACGTTTAAATCCTAAGTTTGCTCACCTGCTTGAGCCAAATGCGCGTTTTGTCGATAATGAAACTTTAAAGGAGTGCTGTTTAAACCTTCTTTACGAAAGGACAGGCCTAATGTCGCCCTGTATCATTCGATTAGCAGTAGCATATAAAACATACAATATATAGCGGAAATACCCATTATGCGTTTCTTTTTCCTTTCAGTATACATTGCTTTAAAAATCAGGTGACACTGTCGTGCAATAAAACACGTGTTTTACCTTCCGCTTCATCTTCTAAAAAAGTCAAGGCCTCATCGAACGTGAACTAGACAGTGTCGTTATTTGTATTCAAACACGCTGTTGCAGACGAGTTTTCTGGTATCATATATGTAGCACGTGACTGTAACTCAAAAGAACCAGTTGATGCATCGTCCCACGTGGCTGTAATGGCAGCAACTTTATATCGTTGTGCGCATTCTGTGTATACTTTGAATTTAAACTGTGTTCTCCTGAATATGTGATATATGTTGATCAGTTGTATATTTATATATTATTATTAATTCTGTAACATCTGTAATACTTAGTTATGAGTATTCTCATATATTGGTTAGAAATACATACACCGCATTGCTAGATAGTTTGTATATAGTCGTTTCTTGAGGTACACACGTTTAAATTCTATTTGATGATTTGTTACACAGTTTCTTATGCTATTCGTATGTATATCATAAGTGAAATTAAGAATTTGAAACTGGAATTCATGTGTATACTCATTACAAAGAGTACATGATAATAACGTTTTAATGGGACACAAGACAACTTTTGATAATTATTTTCACCTCGGTTTATCAATTCAGTATCAGTTTGACGTTATATCTGCTGGCATATATTAATATAATACAATTTGGAGTTTTCATTATGTCTTCGTTATTCAACCTAAGCTTACAAATATTATCGCTACACTATAATCAGCAATTCGTAGTAAAAAACAAAAACAATTTACTTTGACAATCAATAATTATTTATAATGATTTGCAGATATGCAGATTATGTAGATAAACTAACGTTAATCTGTCTGTCACTATAGAACAATGCATAGGCTATACCACGTGGTGTGACTATCTGTCACGCTGACGCACAATGCATCAACACCTTTGATAACACCGCTATTCAAAGTATATCTATGTTTGAACTTTCACAATTACTGATAAAACGAAAATTAATGTTTTGTATATAAATAACAGATTAAGTCTACCTATTACTAAATGTGGAGCAGCATTCAATAAAGTAAGTTGTTTCTTCTTCATTTGAGAAAACCGATAAAAATAGTATTAGTATTGCTGTGTAGTTTAAAATATATTTACATTCAGTTTATAAATATGTAATTCCAAAAGAAATTTGGTTTAAAAAATTCTTTCTTAAGTTATTTAGAGGGAAAACTGGCTTATATGTCCGGGATGTCATGACTCACCCTCATTAGTGTGGGCTGAGACATCCGTTGATCCAAGTATCTTATTTTATGTAATGTCATATATAGAGGATTTTGCATGCGTGTCTGTTTAATATCGAATTTGTTAAACGAGTTGGATAACATTATATGGGATGAGGCTGTGCCGAGCATCAAATCAGTTTTATCCAACGAGTCTTTATTGGAGTTATGTAATAAACTGAATATCACATTCGTGCCTATTTAATATTTAATATATTAAACCGGCATCATATCTTTTTTTTCATCCAACTCGTTTAATAAATTCAATATTAAACAGACACTCATGTAATATCATCTATAACAATTTTTATATTACATTACATTGCATTGTGTATCTCACACGTAAAACAAGTCACATATGTAAAAATGGTGACACATGTTAAAAAAATAAGTCACGTCTGTAAAAACATAAGACAAATGTAACACGATTGGTTATATAAAATAACATTTTGTGACAAATATGAAAACAAAAGTCACATATGTCAAAAAATAAAAAACACAAATGTAATAACGACTTGCTTCACGTGCAAATGAGGTTGTAGTAATAATATCGTTATCTGTTGATGAATACAACATAGTAATCCAAAATTAAGTGTAAGGTGCACTCTTGAACATTGTTTAAACCACCCAGCGGCCCTTTTTGCCAATGTCGGGGACGTTTTTTTTACACTGTCCCATTTTATTGGGATGGCAAAGGGTAAGAGTGAGGTGTCGTGCACCCAGATACCAGGTTAAAACCCAGTGACCTTTTTGCCATTGACATTCCAAGGCGGTAGCCCAATTGTCAACTATTTATGTTTGTGATGTCATATCTTGTCTTTTATTCAACGTTGTAATTATTGTTTGTTTCTATGAGTGTTTTGGTTAAATGTGGTCCTTAAATGCTATATTTTCTGCGGGGATCAAATTTTAATATTTTTAGCCACTTGCTAAAAAAGCAATTGCGACAGTTTTCTACTTGCTATTTTAATTAAGGCACTGATATAATTTAAAACCTCGATTCATTTTAGAAGGATTGTTATACATGTAAATATTGACAATTTCCAACTTAGCTAGATGCAGGAATTTAATAATGTATAATAATACTTACTTATATCCACCAATTCAACTAAGCTAGATAAACATATTCAGCGAATAAATGCAGACTGAGACCTAGTGGTTTTCTTTTATTACTTGAAAAAGTTATCAAGTGCTAATATTTTCTACTTGCAATCTGCAAAAATCTACTTGCATTTAGCAAATAAATGACGGAGATAGCGCGGAATTCTGAAAAACTTGTAAAAAGGATGAAAGAGTTATCAAAATCGGATGATAAACAAAGAAGATATGATCATTTGAAGGTTGCTTTGAAACGGATATGGAAGCCGCCATTTTGAGAACTATGACATCATAGTTGGATACTTTATAATTATGATAGTTTACTGATTCATAAGAAAATAAATAACACAAATGTATGAAACACGTTGGCTGCTTTTAAAAAGCATCCAATGGTTAGGTCTTATGTAGAGGTCATACAGTAATAAAAGGGAAGAAGGGACAACTGGGAGGAAATATAAAAATTGGAAAACATAAAAAGATGAACATAGATGTTTTATTTAAAATGTTAATAGTGAATAAACTGTTGATAAAAGGTGGCGTTTATTACACGATAAAAAGAAAATAACAATGTTTATCATTTAACTTAACATATTTAAATGCATGTAAACCCCAACCTTAAATCAGTATCTTAACCATTGCTAAAATGATTAGCCTCATGCAAGACATGCATTCAAGTCCGGTTTATTTAATTACCGGCAGCTTTGTTACGCTTGCGTAAAACCGTGCTTGTTATAAATTGTTATAAATTAAAACTTTACTATACATTACCGAGTGCAGCTTTGGTGTTAACACAATATGCGCCTTTTCTTTTTAAATGTGTTGGTCCCGTTGTTCTTGATGCAGCAATAACTGTCTCCGAATCAAAATCAGTGCACGAAAAATAAAACCTCGAGCAAAGTCCAAAGTGACCTTCACGAAATAAGTTTTTGAACTTCAAATCTTTACCACACGTTTGACAACCGTCATCAAACATAGCCCCGAAATATGAAATGTCAATGATTCTTCTTCCATGAACTGTAATATGTTTTTTTCTTAATGCTATGCACATATTTAGCTAAAATCTCTTCCTTTTGTTTCCTTGCCTTTGCTACAAATTTTCTCTTTTTTCTGGTGTTAAACCTGCTAGAGGTGGAGGCCATTTTTAAGTCGTATGACGTCAAACTGTCAGTAATATTGTGTTCTACATGCAAACACTAACAACAACAAGGGCATACACTTATATAATTTAAATGCATACTTTAATTATATTCTGCTTTCATATTATGCATGCGTATATAATATATAAATACTATTTTTACTACTCATAGTAGTATTATATTGTAATGCATGTGTTATACTCTTGTAGACACCTTTGAAACAATACATGGGTTGGATAGGCGAAATCGCTAGCTTTTGAAAAATCACGAACAAATCATTACTGTCTGTTTTCACGTACATATATTTAATCACATATATTCAATATAAGTTATATTTCAGTCAATGAAATTGACGAATTGATAAAAACATTCAGCAATTTATATTGAGTAACATGTACAGTCCATCTAGACGGTAACTATAAATTATATACGAATAGGTAATTATCACAAAATAATTGTTAATACATCACCAACATTTACAATGTACCTTTAATACAAATACCGTCGACGTCGACGTTATTTTCATGACACGACGTCTTTTTCGAAGGGTATTATGGTTCATAAAACAAGAATACAGAAACAAATATTCCGATGACCTGCAAATTTTATTTTATACTCCGATAGGAAATTAAATTCCCTAAAACATATTAAAACTGTGCAGTTTTTTATGAAGCCGTTTAAACGATAAAAGGCTTTAACTTTTTTTTTTCTTAAAATTTCACTTTAAAAAATCGGAGAAAGAAAAGGAAATTCTATAAATATTATTTTATGTCTTATTGTAAATGAAATAATTTATATATCAATTGAAAGGTCTCATCAAGACGAACAGTTTGATATAAAAAGTAATTACATGTGACTAGCCTAACACTCTAAACATGTCAAAAACATTGAAAACTGGGTACAACGGGGCTTTTATGAAAAACGTCAAACATGGCCATATTTGAGACGTTATTAATAAAAACATGTTTAAATAACGGCAAAACAAAATTCAGATTCAAATCGCAAATATCTTCAAATTTACAAATATATATATTTCATATGCGTACCCATACATTTTCGAATAGGTCAATTCCCCCTTAAGCTGCGTAAACCGGTTCTAGGAGGCATGAGAGGTGTTGCATCTTATAATTACCTCTCATGAACTGACTCAATAAACTTTTCTCTCTTGTTTGTGTTTGTTACTTCCAAGGAATCACCTTTTCAGTATTTATTATCGTATTAGCGTCGTGACGTCATAATGTAGTACTTATACTGTTGTCCGATCAATTTTTGTTAAATTTAGATTTAAACATGCATATTTTTACAATAGTGTTCTTTTAATCTTCGTGATGCCGTATCGGATTTTTTCATCTTGAAGAATGTGAAAATATAATATATTGGTTTTTCCTTTGGTGTTTCCTTTGAGAAGTTGTCTAAATGTGTCAAAAGTGGGATTGTCTTTATTGTAGGTTTTCGAATTTATAGATTAAAATATATATCTATGAAATAAGAGTCTAGGATAATGATAGGCAAGATTAATATAGTTGCTCAATAAAGAAACAAAGTAGATCTATACATTGTATTATAAACATTGAAACTTATACTTTAGTTTTTGTGCATAACTAGCATATTTGCAATATGCAAATCATTATTTACATTTATTTAAAACGTTAATGACAATTTGTTTTTGCATTAAAGGTGTTGATTATTTTCATCAATAATATATGATAAATGATCCCATGTTAATTTCCCCACAGCCCCGCACCGCAGCCCCAACCAAACCATGGGCTGACGTCCGAGTTTGAAATAATGTAATTACTTGACATGTTGTTTATCTTTCATAAATGAGTATGTATACCAAGTTTGTACATATATATAGAAAAAACAACAAGGTAATTTGATATTTAGTGTATTTGACCTTTTGGCACGACCCCAATTAAGAGCGACTAGGGCGGAGCCAAAAATAATGTTGCTTTGCTCGCCGTAACTATGAGAGGAAGTTATACACTAAGTTTGATTGCATTCCGCTCAGCCGTTAAGACAGACGTACGGTCGCCATGATCTTATATGGAAATATTATTATGTGAACAGTTTCTCCGTTGCGTATTGAAGAGTTCATACGTTCCGGTGTTCATTTGAAGTTTTGTTCCGCCGCCCGTCTCAGTCACTATGAGATCTTTGTTTTCGGTAGAAGCAAGTTTTTTCTTCGATGCAATGTTTCTGTTTAATATATAATCACCTTTTTCAGAAATATTATCTGGATTAACGCTATTGGCATTTTCCGCAAAGAAAGATTTTCTAATTCACGAATCTCTTGGTGATCCATCATAAAAAAAAAATCCGCATTAAAACAATACCATTTTACAACATCGTTCCGATAATATCCAGAACGTTAGACGTTAAATAACCATTTTAAAATAAAAATTCAAAGTATTTGTACGGAGCGTTAAAATTTCAAACTTGTTATTCCGGACGTGTCGTCATTTCATTGCCCTTGGTAATGGGAGGAACCTTATTATTTTAAGGGTCATTAAGTCAAAGGTCAATGTTGCAATGACCTTATATGGAAAGACACTTTCCGCGCGATAACGTCAAAGCAATAGCACTAACATTCACGGAATTCCCTATTTATCTTGCCTTTTACGAGAGGACGCATCCTGTTGACCCCCCCAAAAAAAATCTTCCTTTAACTAAGGGCAATGTCATGAATGCGGGTGTTATGCTTTTGAAGTTTTCCCGTGAAATCAAACTTAGTGTATAAAAATAGTTCATCCATGACCTTATAACACATACGCATTCCGTGCTATTACTAAGAAACCAAAATGCTCGAACTTGTGAAACTTCATAGGCACACTGCCCTTGATAAAAGCAGGAACCCTAATGAGGTCAGTAGGTCAATGATCAAGGTTGCAATGACCTTTTAAGGAATTTCACGGGAAAACTTCAAAAACATAACACCCGCACTCATGACATTGCCCTTGGTAGAAGGAAGAATTATTGTTTTTGGGTAAGTCAATCAAATGTCAAGGTCAGCATGACCGAATATGTAAATACACATTCAGGGCGATAAGTGTTAAAGCATAACACACACCATCATCAAACTTCATAGGTACATATTCCTTGGTTAGAGGTGGAACCCTATTAGTTTAATATTAAGTTTAAACTTATTTATTTTACATCGATTGAAACGAAGGCTCTGTGAACTTATTTAAATCACTCTCGATGTCCTCCTTGGTATAACCAGTACTAAGCAAATGTAGATAAAGTGTCTCGCTCAAGGACACAACGAATATGGCAATGGCGGGGATCGACCCACGACTTTTCGATCATGGGTCCAATGTTTACCACTAGACCACAACGTTTCACGAACCCTATTGTGATTGGGGTCAGTAGGTTAACGGTCAGGGTTGGTAAGATCTCGTGTGGCTATATGCATTCCTCGTGACAATTTCGACAGCATAACACCCATACTCCTAAAACTTCATCATTGCATTGTCTTTGTTCAGAGGATTTACCCTGTGGATTTTGGTTTCACTATACAAAATGTCAATGGTGCCTTGACAGTATATGGACAAAAATAGTTCATGCAATAACTCCAGGACATATACACTCATGAAACTGTATTGGCACATTGCCCTTGGAGGGGATAAACCCTTTTGTTTTTGCTATTCATGTTCTGGTCAGGCGATCAAAGGTTAGATTTACCATATACTATCATGAAAAACATCTTCACACTTTTAATATACAACTTCCCCTATTGCTTTTATGGTTATTAGGTCAAATGTCAAGGTCACTGTGACGTGATCATAAACAGTAACTTTTCCGGTGGCATTCAAGAACTATTTGACATACAATCTTAAAACTTTACACAGATATAGCTCTTGGTTAAGACGACTGCTATCCCTTTTGTAAGAAAGTCAAAGGTCAAGTTCATATTGATTTGACACCTTGCTAATGCTTTTAACATAAACACTTTTTTTACAAAAAATGCAACTAAGTTGTGTTGAGACTGACAACTTCTCTATGTGAGGTGTTTATACTATTTCACTCTATGTTTTTCTTGTTGCTTCTCAGCCAAATACCAATACGAATCATCAACATTCACCGTTACATGGCAACCCGACGCAACCCATGACAAATAACAGTGTATTTCCAAATCCACCAAATGTTAAACCAAATCCTGCCAGGCTGGTCCCTGGCAATATCAAACAAGGTAAAACATCTTTTCTGGAAAGGTGCTAGATTGGCTGAACATATTTACAAATTCACTACATATAACTTAACAGATTTAATTTTCAGTGGTTAAACATTTCAATATTTAATTTGAAATCTCTTATATTTAGAAATAACAGAAACAAAACCAGTTTCGTTAAAAGACTGAAAGAAAGGAAGTCTTTATACAACTTGTAGAAGTAATTGTTTTTTCTCAATTAGCCTGCATTTTTATGATGACATGGATGAGGTCTTTCTACTTTTATCGTACAACTGTGTTTTTAGTCTTTGTCAGATAAATGTGCACGGATACAGGTACTTTTATGCATTTATGGATGACAAACGTGTTAGTAAGAGTTACCAGTAAATGCAAAAATATCATATAAAAATGTTTAAATATAATTATTTACATCAATTTGAAATGATATCGTCTGTATTATTTTTGTAGAAATCGATGAGCTACGATTGACGATTCCTGTGAGCAACGGTCAGGTGCTCCCGCCATTTAGACTGGAGCACAACCTGGCGGTTAGTAATCATGTCTTCCACCTGACGGATTCTGTGTACTATTCTCTTATGCCGAGGTAAGCTGTTTGGCTTATTTTGAAGGCTTTAGTATGGACAATAAGCTCTAGGATTATTGTGAGAGCTTCAGTGTGGATGGTTAGCTCTAGTCTTATTGTGTGAGCTTAAAGATGAATGGCCACCCTTTTTGTATTATTATCTATCAACAAATTTAACTCTTAAACATCATATGAACATTTTTTGATAGTCCCGGAGAGGATAGTCCCGGAGAGAAACATATATTTAAAACCGCTACTAAGATGTATGTAAACGTAAGTATTATTTGCATGACGTAGATACTACTTTTACCACTGCGTGACTGCACGTGGAAATGAGGTAAATCTGAATTGTATAGCTGCACAACCATTGCCAGATAATTGATAAATAATTTACCTATTCAAAGTTTTCTACGTCATCAAAAAAAATCTTTTTCTCGCTTTTCACAGATATTGCAATGTGTGAATTGTAAACATCTATTGTTGTGTATTGATTTCGATTTAAATAAACATAAACTTGTTCATGAAACAAAACATGGCCGGAACTTGAAATGTGCACGGTCAGCTCGTTGCCTTTTTGATGGGCTTCAATCTGGACGGTAATTTACATTTGACATCTATTCTAAAACCACTTTTTTTAACCAAATTTCACCAATGTTTTTCAAGTTTGTACAAAGTAGGCGGATCCACCATCAAAGAAGGCCACTATAAGTATCCTAGAACAGCTCAAACAGTTGGAAACCAATTGGGACATGAAATTCAATCTTCTAAATGCCAAGTCATACACATAACTAAACGCAAAACTGTACTAAAAACACCCGTTACTTTCTTCATAATACAGAACTAGAATCAATCTCATCAGCCAAATATCTTGGAGTTGAAATATCAAATGACCTATCCTGGAATAAACATATCGATTCAATCACAAAAAATGCAAACGAAACACTAGGCTTTCTCAGACGAAATGTTAAGGTTCTTCAGAAAAACTCAAATCAACAGCATACAAGACACTGGTCAGGCCCCAGCTTGAGTACTGCTCCCCTATCTGGTCCCCGTACACTGAATCAGGTATCAGTCAGATAGAATCTGTTCAGAGACGGGCTGCTCGCTGGGCAAAACGCGGCTACACCCGCACCTCTAGAGTAATATACATGTTGATTGCATTGCAATGGAGACGCCTTGACCTTCCTCGCATTGACCAAAGACTGGTCATGTTGTTATAACATCACCCATTATCTTGTAGCAATCCCTCCGGAAGACTATCTTGTACTAAATACAAGACCCAGTCGATCCCAACATCCAATGGCATACCACCAGATCCAAACAGCCACGGATTAATATAAGTATTCCTTCTTCCCGCGGACTGTTGTCCACTGGAATTCACTGCCCTCTAGTATAGTGGCACTACCTTTGCCACTGTTCAGCCTGGCTGTTAGCCAGGTTGAACACGTCTCCCCTTAGAAACCTGACTTGTTTTTATATTTTTAAAACACACTATACATATCTCACTGTATTCTTTTTTATACTCTTACTAACATTCTCGTCGGTGACGTGCGAAATTCTAGGTCCCCAGCAGGGGTCTGACTAAATGGAAGGTAGATAGATAGATAGATAGATAGATAGATAGATAGATAGATAGATAGATAGATAGATAGATAGATAATTAGATAGATATATAGATAGATAGATAGATAGATAGATAGATAGATAAAAAAAATAGATAGATAGATAGATAGATAGATAGATAGATAGATAGATAGATAGATAGATAGATAGATAGATAGCCCTTTCAACGGTACTTCGGAAATTCCCGTACAATGTTAGGAATTTCAGTCACATGGCACAAAGTCGCATGACTTCAAGACCTAATCAGATGCTGGTAGTCAAATATGTATCAACAATCACACACTAACCAGTTGCAATGTTAATATACTAAGTTAAAGTATTCGTTCGCTAAAACACCACAGTCATTAGTAATATTTTATACAAAAACCATCTTGACTCCTTCCTTGGCAACTAGATCGGATTTCAAGGCTACAATAACATGTGTTGAATTGTTTACATTGGATCCTGTGCGTGTTAGTTGGAACCGGTGTTACGATAAAAATATTCATTGTTTTCTGACAATCCTGTTTTTGAATTGTATCAACAAATACGTTTACGTTTTGTTTTCTACGGTATCAAACACATTAATAACATGTATACATATGTCATGCGTTCAAGTTACAGTCTGACATTTAATAACAGTTTTGTATTGTTTTTGATTCACATTGGGCACCGTTACAATGAATATTTAATGTGCCTACCAGCATTTGGTTGGTCGACCTATTTGTCTACTCGGAGATCGCTCGTTATTATCCGTGATCGTTCGGGGTGAAATGGGCTATATATAGCCCAAACCTTAAAACTTTAAATATTATCAAATACCGAATGTTACCAATATATATATATATATATATTTAAAAATAAATAAAGTCCCTTGTTAAAGGAAGACTAATGTATAAACCAGTGTTAAGTCATATAAATTATAATTTCTAGTGATGTTAGTTTACAAATTATGATCTGGGGCAGGTGATATAGAAACACTTTACAAACCTTCCCTTCAAGAACAAATGCTCCACCATTGATCAAATTCTGTCTTTCAGATTCTGGAATAAAAAACTACTATGCCGAAGATCAATTGTTATTGAGTTATAAAAACAACTTATATCAAAAAGAAGCTTGGGATTGCATTTAAGGTCATTTGGGTCAATGTCAAGGTCACTTTTACTAAAAATAGAAAATGGTTTCGACTAAATAACCTAAGTTAGGATTAAGATATTGGAAAACACTTCCTGTGTAGGTAGCTTATAGGGATACTTTTTTCAGTATTTATTAGATAATATAAATAGAAAAGCTCGGACAAGTTTGAAATCCAACCACATCTGAAACCCTCCATCCCCTTGTTATAAGAGTCATGTTATTCATTAGAGCGTTCATAGGCTATCTTGGGCCTCTTTTATTTCCCTGAGGGCGGTATATAGTAGTCGCACCGTCCGTCCGTCAGTCTGTCCGTCCATTCGTTCGTCCGTTCAATCGTTTCCGGTCAATAACTGACATTCCTGGACGGATTTTCAAATAAATTTGTACAAGTGCTCACCACAACAAGCGTGGCTCCAAGATCAAGGTCAACGGTCAAAAAGAAGTGCTTTCGTGTCCGGTTAATAACTCTGACATTCGTGGACGGATTTTCAACTTGGCACAAGTGCTCCCCACAAGAATATGTGTCGAGTGCAAAATTCAGGTCCGTGGCTCCAAGGTCAAGGTCATACTTAGAGGTCAAAGGTCAAAACGACTTCGGGGCCATTTGTCACTTGCAGTGACATTTCTTGTTTAAATACTATTCCTCAATTATCTAGCTCATTTTGCAATTTGACAGTTGAGTCCTTACATGTAAAAGTATGAAAACATTTAATTACAAATATATATTTTTTTTCCGCAAGAATCCCCCAGATAAAACTGTATGTATGTGCTGCCGCGAAGATCAGATTTAGAGACTCAATTTGTTTGACAATAATATTTTATTTTGTGTTGGTGTGTTACAGGTCAGATTTAGAGCTTCAGTTTAAATGTTTTCACCATGAAGATAGACAGATGAACACCAACTGGCCTGCATGTGTCACCGTCAGTGTGAATGCCATACCGCTGCAGATAGAGCGAGGGGAAAATAAGACTTCACATCGGCCTCTATACCTCAAAGAAGTTTGTTTTCCAGGCAGAAATATCATACAGATCACCGTCACAGCCTGCTGTTGTGTAAGTGTATATATCAGTCTTACATTCCCAACACCAACCATTGTATATACCTCAAAGAAGTGTGTCGTCCAGATCAAATATGATATAGTTCAATGGTGAAAGCATCTTAGTCTCCAAACACAATGCTGCTGTTCATCATAAGTCATTGCAAAACATTGGAATATTTCTGTGTTGTGGTTTGATTGCAAAGCAATTGAATAGTTTCGTGGGTGATAGTTCCAATATTCTATTTCTGGCTCCAGCCTCTTTGCCGTGTATTGCAGATCATTGGAATAGTTCTGTGTTCATCGTAATTTATTGCAAAACACTGTAGTTACTCTATGTTCATCATAATTCATTGCAAAACACTGCACTAGTTCTGTGTCATTGTAAAACAACACTAGCCTAGTCTATGTTCATTGTAATTCATTGCAAAATACTGAAATGTTTTATGCTCATCTTAATGCTTTGCAAAACAATGGACTATTTCTGTCTTCATTGTAATTCATTGTAAAACAATGGAATTGTTTGGTGATTAGTTTACTGTCATTGATAGTTCCAATATTCTGTTTCTGGCAACATCCTTAATGTCGATGGGTCAAGGTTATACACATCTTGGCTATGTGCTCTATTGTATTTTGGAGTTGTTAGTAGGACAACATTATTTTATACACATATACGTTTAATTGGCTCAATCTGGTGGATATAAGCTTGATCTACAGATCGGAACTGTGTATTCATTGCAAACCGCTGGCATATTCTACGTTCACTGCAATTCGTTGAAAAACAATGGACTAAATCTGGGCTCATTGTAATTCATTGCAAAATGCTGGAAAAGTTCTGTGTTCTTTGCAATTCATCACAACATTTTGTGTTCATTTTAATTCATTGCAAAACAATGGCATAGTGTTGTGTTTGTTGAAATTAACTGCATAATGTTGGACAAATTATGTATTCATTGTTACATAACCATAAATTTCACATACTGCCATTAGTTACACATTTCCGAGATGTTCAGATATGTTTTACCCGGACTTTATCCATAATCTCTATCAGAAAACTCTAAATATTAGACCATAATTTAAATTAAATATATACATATTGGTGTTTTAAAAGCGGACAGCACCAAAAGAAGATACATAACTGTACACAAAAATTAAAGCTTTTAATAAAAGTATCACTACATATTAGTTTGATAAAGGGCTAAAGTTAGTTGAGCATCATCGATAAACACCGAGTTTACCCCCTACCAGAATGTGGAGGTCTTTTATTTTATTGATCACTGATAAGTCAAATTATTTTGATGATGTCACGTGAAAGTTATGAATTGCAAAACACTGGACTAGTTATGTTATTCGTTGAAAAACGCTGGAATGGATATTTGTTCAGTTTTAGTGGCTGCAAAAAACTTGAATAGCGTTTTGTCGTAATGAATTTGCAAACATGAGATATAGGGTCCTATAGAAACCACAGCGTCCAAACGCAATGGCATCATAGGTCCCCACTATACTACATACAATATTTAATTAATTATGCAATGAAAAAGACGAAATACAACAGAAGGGGTGGTGAATACCGGGTTACCGACTTGAAACTGTCAGTAGGCAATAAGGCCTACAGGTTATTTTGAATCGGATTTTATGTGTACACAATCCTTGCTATTATCCTGTCTTCGGCGCTTAAAAAGACGACAGTGTAAACAAAACTACATCCCATCAAAAGGAATTCTCTAACAATAAAGTCCACATCCAGAGAAACTAACAAAAGAAACACTAAGATGTTGTTATAAAGCTATATACAATACACAATGTGTGTGTGTGTGTGTGTGTGTCGTTCTAAGGTTTAAAGACCCTCCGACAACAAATACAGAACAAGCGCAATCCGGAGACACGTATCCTGAACGTAATGGTCACAGGAGAGTCTGGACTGGTAAAATACAAAAGAAGAAACATCTCCGGATGTATCCAGAATTGTACTGAACAACCACAACTGTTGCAGCCAAAGAGAAAATCAATCTAGGGTACGACCAGAAAACCCGAGAGACGAAAGCTCATGTACCTACCTCCCTTGGTCGGGGTTTCAGTAGGTGCGATCATAGAGTCCCAAGAGGTTGTCCAGTCATCGCACAAGGACAAATTGAAGCGTAGTGACTTACTGTAGAGTGGTCAATCACTAAACATGCAGTGCGTTGTAAATTAAAGGGACGTATCTTTTCTGACGAACTTCCTGATTAATTGTGTAAAGTGGTCAGGAAACCTGCCAGATCCCTTTAACTTTCGAAGTTTATAGACTACAGTCGCAGAAGTATTTTAAGGTTGGTGTTGTAGATTTTCGTCGCGGTGGTAGAATTTTGAGAAAAATCTACGTGTTCGTTATAAAGAAAACCCTGCTTAAGAAGTTTACTTCTAATACTAGTAACTTGATTTTGATCATTGAAGTTTAAAACACTGGAATAGTGTTTATTGTAATTCATTTCAAATCAATTCCATAGAATAGTTCCGTGCAGACTGTAATTCATTGCAAAACGACTCACTGGAACCGTTCTGTGTATATTAAAAAGGAGACAAAAATCAAAAAGGGAGAAAACTCCTTTTTTACAACTGATATTTCAAAATTTTCCTATTTCCCTAATATTTTTCTATAAAACATACTATATATATTTCCATAATCCAGTGCTCCAGAAAGGGTCTTGTAAGATGTATTCTATACTTTACCGTAGAAAGACAGACAGACAGACAGACAGACAGATAGATAGATAGATATGGGGAAATAACATTTCTACAGTACTATAGTTTGTAAAACACCAAGCGCTTTCGCTTTTGAAAGGTATTTTGTATTCCATTTTATGACATTCAAGAATGGTATAATTGTTTATTACTTTAATCATATTGTATTGCTTTTCTTCTACAAACAAGCAAAAGGGTTGCGCCACAAGTTCTTCCAACATTAATAAAGGCTCTCCCCAACAGTATTGTAATTAACACTTAACAAGATAGCAATATAATTAACATAAACTATTCAAATACATTTTTCGGCGAACAAAAGAAGAAAAAAGGAGAGGAGTTAATATAATAAAGTTCCAAGAGATATTAAACAAGAAGGAATGAATGATGCCGTGATTATAATAGTGTATATAATCTCTAGTCGTCATCAAATCGTTTAATATCTTTACTGTATAGTTGAACATGATTAAAAATAGTGCTATTATCTTTGTCTGTATAACTATCTTTTCCAAATGAAAATACATGAACGCTAAGCGGGTGAAACGGACGGATAGAATGAAAAAGACGAAGTCGTTCATTTAAATAAAACGGGCATTTCATAAAATAATGTTCGGCGTCCTCCTTTTCTTGCCAACACTTCTCACAGGTTGCGTTGTCTTTGATTTTGTTTATAAACAAATCAAAATTCAGGTTCCTGCATTTGTTTCTTATACGTGCATGAAATACAGACAATCTACGAAAGACAATAACAAGCAATAGTACAGTTTTTGCAAACGTTATATTAAGAATGCTTTGCCAAGAACAATGAGACACAAATTGACGTAAGGAGTGATACAGGTTTTAAACATGTTCAATGTAAGAATAAAGTCTAGCACACCTGTATTGCATTTAAACACTTTAGAAAATAATATGCGACTAGATATGCTACAAAAATGTCCGATTGCCATCCTCCACGCACTTATGTCGTTACCCATTAGATAATAAAACTGTTCTAAAACTAGATTTAGACAATTATAGTATAATGGTTTATAGATACATACTGTGATTGTCTTTATACAATCTTTATAATTATGGCGAATTTCTAAACAGGTTGCTCAAAATGTTTGCCTTATATATTTCAGTCCCATTTGTTTGTATTGCAACTCGTTCATCGTCCGAGTATGCGGTCGGTTGTGCAGGGTTTATTACGCAATCGGTTATTGCCAGCAGAATTTTGTATCATAAAAAGTAGGTGTACACATACTCGTTCTGTAAATAAATTAATAATGTGTGATGATTATTATACATAAAGAAACGTTTCTGATTTTGAGGATCTTTTCCGTACTCTATATGTTGTCCCAACAAACATGACAAAGTGAGGGTCTATAAAGCTTAGGATTTCACATTAAAATATGGTATGAGCATTGCCCATGTATATTGATTTTATTTGTTTTATGGCACAATTCCTGTGTATCTAGAGCTGCTGCTCAGAGAGAAACAGAGAGCTGATACAGAGAAAACATGATAGCCATATTCATTATTTCAAATAGAATTTCTTAGTTCTTAAACATCGTCGTATAGTACATTTCTTCAGATTCTCTGCTCAGTAATGCATGATAGTTCCTTTCCTTTTCTTTAAAAGTCCAACGAAACTTTACAAATGCCTACAACAATGGTCCATTGAACGGGGACGACGGTGTAGAACAAACAGGAATCAAGATGTCATTAAAATGTTCTATCACTTCTCGACGTATAACCTTGCCGGCGAGAGGACATGACTGCAAACACACGCAGGTATGAGTTCCTTGTTTAATCTCCATCCGAACAGACCGCAAAATCAAAATACAACTTTTGAAATTGAATTATCCATAATGAAATACGCTGGAAAAAATACCAAGCATGTATACACCTTTATAGACATTAAATACATTTGTATTTTATCAAATAGCGTGTAACATTAAAGGAATGTCACTTGACCTGGCCCCGTATTCACAAAACCTCTCAACTAACCCTTTTTGTGTTTGTGATGTCGTTTGCATTTATTATTGCTTTTGCCTTCTTGTTTGTCTGTTTGCGTATTTGTTTCTGTGTTTTGTGGTTTACTGTCCTCCTTGAATGCTACTTTCCCTGTCCGATCTTTTTATATTTCTTTTGAGTATGCACTCACACTCAAATTTTGGAATTACTCAAATAGAGACATAAAGTACAAACAAATGTATTTAAAATAATTTAAAGTCCCTATAGATTCTTGTTGAAAGTGAAAAAATAAATGATTTTGAGTATTATGCATAATTTGAGTTTGTGGGTACTCAATTTGAGAGGTTTTGTGAATACGAGGCCTTGACAACAGGACCCAGTGTTTTTTTCTATACTTTGGAAACATAACGAATACCATCACAATGGATTTTAGCGCGATTTGTCATAAAATTGGGAAAATATACGGTTAAACATTCATTCATTAATTATATCTTTAATACTGATTTATGTACACTAAGGTGAGCAGAGGCATTTAAAAACGTTTCATTCTTAGTGCTTCTTATTTTGTATTTGTTTTCCTTCAATAGGCATTTTTTTATCTCAAAATTTACTATAAAATAGCTAAAACACAACACTAGGACCATGAGAGTTGAAAACGATCTGTATTTGAATGTGTAATGCTAGCTGATATAATACATACGGGGGTATAAACATTTCAGTGCTTTGACCTGGAGTCGTTTCTACAATTAAACTGTCAGAGATCGCAGTGGCGGTGTCCTGTCTGCAAGTAAGATCCAATTATATACTCAGTTGCAAAAGAAAGTGGACTGAGTTTTGTTTAGATTTAATTGTATACACCTTTTTTAGAATTAAATTGACACATTCCAAAATGAATATGCCAGTTTGGTACCAACGTTTTTATCATTCCATTGCCAATATCATGTTGTCATTTGTTTTTCAATAGGTCGAATCATTAAGGACTGTCGCTTGATAAAGAGGATAGGGTGTAAAGTAACATTTTCAAAGTGTCCAGTTTCTTTTGTAACTGAGTATATATACCGCATAGCATGCTTAGTAATGGGAAGACGTTATAAGTAGAAGAAATAAACAAAATAAATACTTATATTTATCCCGTAATTTAGAAATATGTTTTTCTTATCACACAATTTTTATAGAATTAATTGTAAGCTTTTATAAAATACCAGAAAAACTTGTGATTTGTATGTTTTGTAAGAGAAGCAAATGTGACGACGCCAATCTTGTGCAGTATTAGTTTTTAATTGTTGACTGGAAACAGAGCCAGTGGATTTCCTAAAAATAGTGTGCAGATGATCAAGAATTAATATCTTTCTTTTTTCTTTATTTGTTCTATAATTACATTGTACTTGGCCATTTGATGTCTTTATGTTCAATATTAAACTGTGTAGTGAGCCAATATTACTCGAAGGATTAGAGATAGACCAGTATATTTGGGGAATCTTGACCAACTTACAAAGTACCGAGTTTGAAGAAGTCACCATAGACACCACGGCTTGTTGGAAACCTGTACAGTCAAAACCCATCAAGGAAGGAGACTCCACCAGTAAGTTGTATATATGATTTTAGTATTCATCAGTCAGATACGCTTCTTCCTATGGATTGATGTTTTTGTTGTTATGTTTCCCCCGTTTAAATATTCATCTTTTATTTGTTCATTTGTGTTTCACAGCATTGTCCAAAACAGTCAATATTACTAGTCCACCAAGCTAGATGAGCAGCGATGAAATTTTTTGGTTAAAGGTGTTAGAAGTTTGGCGGTTAGTCAAAGTTAGTTCTCATGTTGTGTCAACATAAATGTTTGATATAACCCACTGGAATGGTCAATAGCAAAATGTAGTCAAATTTATAGCATTTGCTTAAAACAAATAACCCATGTAGTGAGCATATGCATACATAAATTAAATAATTGATTCAGGTATACAATGTTTGGTTGTTTGCAGGTAAGTAAGCACAATGCACGGTGGATAAATGCCATGTCCTCTGCAGGTATGCAGATGCCCACCATGGACTCCTGGAATAGCCTACCATCACCAGGTAAGTCACTTCCATTATAATCAATACAATATACATTCATGGTGAAGTTATCAATATCATTTATTAGAGATCGTACATGGTATCAAGATTGAAGACAAACATCAAACGCTACCGTCCTTTTAGGATTTAGGTAGACGTCATTATAGGATCCACAATCGGTCCTGTCATCGCACAATCAAAGATAAAAGCATGTTGGCAAACTGTAAATGGGTCAACCACTAAATGTGCAGTACGTTGCAAAGACCGCTGTTGATATACTTTTTAACAGTTATAATAACAATTGTATGGACGTGATTATGACCAAGGATCTTATGAAGTTTGTAAATCACGCCACCTTAAAAGTCAGGCTGTCAGGTGATAGTCCTATTCGCAGAAGAGTTCTTACTTACATCACCTGTATGTTTTAAAAGTTGATCAGAGTTACGATAATCATGATAATATCATTTAAATTAAGGGTTTTGAACGCTATACCTGGTGTAATAGTCTTTTAGTTATACAAAGATTACGAATATTAAAGTCCTCTCCTACAAACTCCAGAACGGTGAATAAGTGTTGAAACATTGATTGACCCAATAATATGTTGCTCATCAAAGAGGGGATAGATAATTAGAAATATTTAAAATTAAAATCCAGTTGGGATAAAATCTCTTTTCATATAGTTTGTTAATTATTCTCCATTTGCAATAGAGAGATGTAAAACGAGAAAAGAAGCGACAGTATTAGACATATTAGCTTTGTCGAGTTGAATATAGATATACAAATCGAACAGCAAAAGCAGCATTCAAGGACGACAGTCAACCACAAACACACACAGAAACAAAGAAAATTGTTAAAGACGAATAAAAGGCCAAATAAGACATCACAAACACAAAAGGGTTGACAATAGTGCTACCGCCATGAAGTTCTTTAGAATAGATAGTATAGACTATATTAGAAAAGAAAGGGTTGTAAATGTTCAATATGTCATCCAGATAAGGAGTGGTGTCATTAAAAGGTATTTGGTGAAAGACTCAACATGAGATCTCTTTCATAGCAATATAAAACAAATCTGCGACATGATCGTATGATAGGGATACCAAAAATGTGTCTATAAACGGTAGTTGCATACCTGAAAAGCATATTACTTAGTAAGAAAATAAGCACTTCATAAACGTCTTGCTACGTCCATATAGTATTATTGCAATTAACAAAATAGAACAGAAACTTAGAAGTAATGCAGATGCAAGGTTTACAAAATTATACCAGCATCTTGGAAGCATTGCCGGAGCTAAGTCTACAGACTACGTTCGGGAGCTTGGCAATATAGTAGGTTGCGAAGTTGGCAAAATTATATCAGAAACTTGGAAGCAATGCAGACGCAAAGTTTGCAAAAAAAGGATCAGATATTCAGAAGCAATGCACTCGATTTTCACCAAATTATATAATTTGAACACTGAAATTAAAAAAACATTTATTGTTGTATGGTCATAGTAGTTTGTATGTATTAAGTGAGCATTGTTTGTATTGCAGGTCATCTCATCTCAATCACCAACCTTGATACGGCCCAGCCAGTCAACGTCACTGGAGGCATTGGAAGCATTGGAAGTGTTGGTCCGGTCTTTCTTGGAAATAGATTACCAATGTCTATATCAATAGCAATACCATGTTTAATATTCGCCCTCCATACCCTTGGCAATCAGCATAGGTCCTACACTACGTAGCACCATCTTCAGATATGTTTTCCTAAACTTGAACAGTGTTCATTTAGCAAGAAAACGTTCGTTGACTTCCTAAAGCAACAACGGACAGCTTCAGTTAGAATATAGTATTTCAAATAAGCCCCCCCCCCGCCCCCCCCCCCCCCCCCCCCCCCGAATAATTGTGTTTATTAAAGTTAAGTTAAAAGAAACGACCCCCCACCCCACACCCCGAATAATAGTCTTTATTAAAGTTAAGTTAAAACAAACGAACGAAATGTAATTGTTTAATCATTAACAACATTTCTAAAAAATCTGTCTACTGCATTTGTTGTGAATGTAAATAAAGAGTAATGCCTCATACGAAACATTTATTATTTTAGCTGCCTAGCAATGACACTACCTCGTGGTTTTCCGTAATCCGGCTTTTAAAACCGTTACGAAAATGTACGAGACCATTCCGATGCACACAGATCAGAATCAGACTCTGTCAAGAATCCAAATAACGAATTTGTCATACTTCAAAGTTGTTACAAACAACTTTAAAGGCGTTTCTTTCTTATGCAGCCAATTTACCCGTAACTTGCGTCTATTTAATTATTAAGACGTGACGTCGTTAGAGGTTTAGGTTCAAGACGCATTACCTGATAGGAATGCTTATACTAGAAAGATTTTATAATGGATATTTCGACAATAAAACGGTTTAAAAACATTTTTTACTGAAAACACGTGATGTCCTGTTTAAAATTACCTATTGAATGTTTTAATTTTACAATTTGCAATTTTGTTTTAAAGCCGAAATAAGGGTTTTATTTCATACTCCAGCCAGCCCCGTTTTCGGTTCTCAGAGAAGGGGTTGGATAGGGTATGAAAGTTAATACTCGGACCAGGTAATAGTCAATGCTCTAAACGTCGTCAAATTTGGCGGATGTTTTTAAGAAAGAAAGAGTTGACGGTTTCCAAACCAAATCGGCAATCATCGCCATTTTTTGTTTTAGTGTTTTGATAGTGTATTGGGTGATGCTATATTGTCAATAGTAGCACCAACATTGTAGTAATATAGGTTATCCATCCTCTATGAAGATATCAATGTATTGTATTAGATAAGTATGAAAACAAATCGTGCAGTTATTTTTAGGAATTAAAAATGTACGTTTATATCTGTCAATGGTGTTTAAGAAATAACATACCCCTTTTTGGGCGCCAGTGCCATATTGTTGTTGCTATGGTGACAAATATATATTTGAAATGATAGTACACTTATTCAATGTTATAAATGTTATAAGTATACATTTACTTTGATGACAGATCCGGTAAAAGCAGTATGTTATATTTTTATCTGTAAAACATCAGATACACCTTTTAGGGCCTCACTGTACTGGTATATAGAGGTCCTCACGCCTGTCTCCTGATTTTATTTAAAGTACATATCCTAAGGTATAATCATACAAATTTTCATTCTTTCTTCCGGAGGTCTACAATTTGACCCCAATGTGGCTTATACATACCCCACAATATAAGGTTAGGCAATCTTGTTTTTTAATCCAGAACTGTTTTAAAAGCAAGAATATGTTCCGTGCTGGTATGTGCAATCAGTGGTTCTACACTCGCTTTGTTGAAAATTAACAATTTAATATAGCCATTCTCTCTCTCTCAACGTAGTTTGAGAGAAATTCTGACTGAACATTTGTCCGCAAAAGATTCCATCTCAATGTCATCATACCCCTATTATTTTTTTTTTATATTTCAATATTTTATTTCTGCAAAAAAACAATATATGGTTTATGACAGTTTAACAGTTACATTTACATTAATGTACAAAACACTTATATTAAAGTGTCATTTTACATACATGTATTCCGAAAAATAAGTTGCATTTAGTGCTAGAAAGTAACGGAAATTAAGGAAGTAAAAGAGAGAGAGAGAGCATTTATTACCGAATACTGTCAATTTCCTGTATTTAGTCGTAAAACTTTTTAAAACATTTTTTTGAGTGATATTCCTACTGGCTATAATACGCTCTATATGTTCAATTTTTTGTATGTATGAGATGAATGATGTAAAACTAGGAATCGTTTTCGCATACTTATTCTTGAAAATAAAATACTTTGCAATTATTAAAACACAATTTAAAATACCTGAATAAGATTTATCTTGAATAATACCAAATGAGATCAATGCAAAAGGAATATTTTTGCTGTTTAAAAAGTTATATATTTCTGTCCAAAAAGCTCTGCTAAATGTACATTCCCAAAACCAATGTTCGATTGTTTCAACGTGCATATTGCAAAAATCACAGAGACTTATGTTACTAATTTTGCATTCATATAGAAATTTGTTTGTGGGTATAATTCTCCTTATATATTTATATTGAAAAGCCCCGTGTGGTTGCCGGGGGCCCCGTTTGGTCACGGGGCAAATAATACGGCCACTGCAGATCCCTTTGGAGGGGTAGGCAGAGGGGTAGAATTCCCCAAATTCATGTTCATTTTATCATTTTTTGTTCATGTTCATTAAAGGTCTTCATCATGATCCCTGCATTGTTTCAGGTGCTATCTCGCTCGCATCAAAAGAGCAGTGGCAGACAAACAATAACGTGGCTCCAGCGTAAATGGAGTTTCTACGATAGAATTTGCAGCAACTCTGCAGTTCAGGGTGAGAAGGTTCTAGGCCCATTTTCCATATTTTATCTCAATGTACATGGAAGATGAGCCTGGCATGTTCATGCCTTTTAGGCGCCATATAACCTTTTCATGTGTTGGCGCGCCTTAAAACCCCAATTCAATTCAATTACATTGAAAAGATCTAAGTTTTGTATCGATCGAGCTTTTGAAAGGTGTGGTATGAATGCGTTTCCAGTTTATGTTTGTTCTAGTTTCTCTCCATATTTGGTAAGGTTTAATTGGTAATTCTGCTTGCATGCGTTCCACTTGAATGTTGTATAATAATTTGTTGGCACTGTTTTGTTTTCCTATTTGTTTCATTAAGCTGGTTTCGCAACAGTTGTTCTGTCTTCTGTTTTCAATTTGCTTAGTATGCTTTGAACAATTGTATAGTAGTTCAGGAATTCAGAATTATATATGTTATATATTGTTTTTAAATGTGGAAATGTATAAAATTCTCTTATTGTATACTTTCATATTGTCTCGTTTAGTTTGCATTGAGCTAAGCGTGCAATATTCTACGATATTGCACGCATTGATATTGCACGGGAACTTTTGCTCGTGCTTGCTAAGAGCCGCGAGATAGAAATAAGCAACTACTTTCAAATAAAAATAACGGAATCCTTCCTATAGTGTCAACAAAAAAATACGTGTTTTTTTACAACCTTTTATGGCAAAAATTGATAAAATAATTCAAATGGTCACTCACCCACTGCTTTTAACGTTATCGAATGGTAAACAAACTTCCGAAAATCGCTTGATGTTTTTAATGACGTCATCCGACGTCGACGTCGCTTTCGCGCAAAATAATCATCCACACAAAATGAAACTGAATGGCAAGATAGGAATTCCATCAAAAGCTATAAAAATAACACAAATACAATGAAAAGTAATAGTCATACAATTAACATTGATCAAAAACAATATGAAAGTATACAATAAAAAGGTTATTGAATTTGTATGGCTAAATATTACTTGGAACTCGTTGTTTTGGCGCAGGACGACTCGCAAGCTCGTCGTCCTTTGCCAAAACAACGAGTTCCAAGTAATTTGTATGGCTAAATATTACTTGGAACTCGTTGTTTTGGCGCAGGACGACTCGCAAGCTCGTCGTCCTTTGCCAAAACAACTCGTTCCAAGTAATATTTAGCCATACAAATGCAATAACCTATATAATTCTATGGTTATACAGTTGTTCAATATAGTTAATACCCAAGTTATCGCATGTTTTGAAGTAAATAGTATGTTCTTGATGTTTTATGTACGAGTTATTCCATATTATCTGTTTTGCAATGCTGTTAGCTTTCTTTTTGAAGTTTACTAAAGATCTTGATTTTATTATTTCTGACAGAAAAGTGGATCGTGTGATTATTTTTGTATGCATCTTTACCGTCCAAATTGCTTTCAAATAGAATACCCCCACTATACTGATTTAGTTCTTTCATGTAATTATCCTTCCAATCACCGTGATTATCCGGATTAGCAAGTCTTTCGACCCATCCTGCTTTAGTGGAATTAATAAATGATTCCAAATCTATCAATTTTAGACCACCATTTGTATAGTCTTGAATAATCGTTTTTCTATTGATTTTATCTGGTTTGGTCCACAAATATTGATACATTTTATTTTTTATTCGATTGAAGGATTCTGTTGATGGAGTCTCCAAAACATTTGGAGGGTGTATCAGTTTTGGTAGTCTAAGAGCAAACGTTTTTATTACCGTTATCTTTCCTGGAATATATCAATTGTATTTTTTCCATTGATCTAAGCATGTTATAAATTGATCTATTTTTGGATAAAGGTTATATTCTTCACATTTTCCCTTTTCATTTGCAAAAACGATTCCAAGTGTTGTTGCTTTGTCTTTAGTCCATACAAATTGTTTCTTCACAGTATTTCTTATTTGAATCTTTTAATGAATACCCCTAATCATACCCCTAATTATAACACATGTAGAGTGCCTGTCCAACTGTTATTTCTAGAACAGGTCATACTCTAATTGTAACACAGGTAGAGTGCCCGTCCAACTATTATTAATAGAACAGGTACCTTACGCCAACAGAAAGATAAAAATTCGCATTTCCTTTTACAAAGGGTTAGTTTATTTGATTTAATGACAAGTTGACGGTAATATCATACACTAAATAGTTGATTGACACAAAATCTGAATCCTCTTTGTTAAGATTGAAAGTAGCTTTAACATATGCCCAGTCATTATCAGGTAAACAGCTACTAATTTTTACGCACCTTTGAGCAATACTGGGAAACCCAAAAAAGTTTTCCTATAAATAGAAGTCGTATCACCACTATAATATAGGGTTCTAATATGCGAACAAGAGTGTTTATATATATAAAATATTACCCGGCCGATTTTTTTTATGTTAGATAACACTTACTATGTTATTTATCGTCAATACAATGTATTGATAGCAATTTTATCGACTAGTTCACTATGTTCTCATAGCTGTCCTCCATGTGGTACAATTTAAGTACAGTTGATTTTGGAATCCCTGAAAAAATTACACAATATGATACAGAAAAATATAAAACGACCGAATGAAGGGCAGAGCTAGAACGTGTTAATGAAAACTAGATCATAACTAAGTTACTGAATATAAGCGTAATTAAAGTGTTAACGTATTCGAGTCACAGTAAGAACAGAGACATATGACCTTGACCCTTTTTAATTCTATGTCACGGTAGAGTAAATTACGTGGGCAGATTTCAATAGTAAGTTGCTGGATAAGGAGCTCATATTTTTCGATAACTATTATTTTTGAATTTGTGAAAATATGTTTGTTTGATAACTGGCGACGTTAACTGCAATTTAATTAAAATAAGACCCTCTAAGTAGTTCCTAAGATCTTAATATCTCAAACTCAAAGTCACGTTAAGTACACCGTATGTTACTTGTATAATTGACATTTGATTAGCCAATCGTATTTTAATCGACACATTTGAGCAATGCGATAAGAATAACGTATTCCAAATCATTCTGAAGTTACTGGACGGTTGTTGGAAGGGTTATATCGAACCCGGCCGCCACCCATCCCCTCTGCAGTTTATACACAAGCCATTGTTTCGTGTACGATTTCTGTGTGTTTTATACACCGCATTTTGATGATGCCACGATGCTATGCTGAACATATATAGATGTAAAGAAAAATATAAGTACGTTTCAATTTAAATTGTGCATTTTCCACTTCACTAGAAGCAAGTGCATCTAATCAGAACACTGAGAACAGATACATATTATTAAAGATTATAATCAACTACACAAATTGGTTGTATAAATCACACGATACTGTGATGTGATAACATGTATTACTGGGCCCATGTATCTGGAGAAAAACACATTACTAAAAGTAGGTACAAAAGTCGAACAGGAACGCTGTTCACTAAAAGCACGTATTCGAAAAGATGAACAATTACAGATGCTGTTTTGAGAGAAATTCTGAACATTTGTCCGCAAAAGATTCTATCTCAATGTCATCTTACTCTAATTATAACATAGGTTGTCTGTCCAACTGTTATTTGTAGAACATGTACGTAAACAGAATGATACGTGTTCGTAATAAAATGTTCGCATTAATGTTTACAAAAGGGTTATTTTCAACTTATTTTGTTTCATCTTACGGCTGCGTAAATCGGGTGATTCAATGACAAGTTGACGGTAATATCATGCACTAAATAGCTGATTGAAACAAAATCTGAATCCTCTTCGTAGCTTTAAAATATGTCAAGTCATTGTTAGGTAAACAGCTACTCTTTTTTACACATCGTTTATCAATATCTTATTTTAATACAGGGAAAACAAAAAAAAAGAAAGAAAAAAGGAAGTATCACCACTATCACATACGGTTCTAATATGCAAACAAGAGTGTTATGTATCTAATCTTGAAAGATTACCCGACCGATTTTATTTGTATGTTAGATAAGACTTACTATATCGTCACATACAGTGTATGTCGACTAGTTCACGTGTTCTCATAGTTTAAATATATCTGTCCTACATGTGGTACATTTTAAGTACATTTGATTTTGGAATCCCTAAAAAATGACATCATATGATATATCAAAATATAAAATGACCGAATGAAGGGCAGAGCAAGATCATAACTAAGTTACTGAATCTAAGCGTAATTAAACGTTTTAATGTATTCGAGTCACAGTAAGAACAAGATGCTCAAGTATTGCAGAGCAATACACGTCCCCTACTGGGCATTTTTTCAGTGACAGTGACCTTGACCTTGACCATAAATGCAATATCAAACTTGCTTTTCATATAAGCCACCTAAACACCAACTTTCAGGCCAATATCCCATTCCTAATTAAAGTTATTGAGCTGAAAACATTGTTCTATTTTTAGTAACAGTGACGTTCACCTTGATCCCAGTGACCCCAAATGCAATCCTAAGCTTCCTTTTCATATAAGCTACCTAGCCATAAAGTTTAATTCCAATACATCATTACTAACTAAAGTTAATGAGAGAAAACTTTTTTTTCCTCTATTTTCAGTAACAGTGACCTTGAGCCCTGTGGCCTCAAATGTAATCCTAAACTTGCATTCCATATAAGCAAGTTTCAGGCCAATATCTCATTCCTAACTAACGTTTTTGAGCAGAAAACATTTTTCTATTTTTAGTAAAGTGACCTTCACATTGATGCCAATGGTCCCAAATGCAATGCCAAACATGCTTTTCATACAAGGTACCTGCACACCACGTTTCAGGCCAATACGTCATTCATAACTGAAGTTATTGAGAGAAAACCATTTCTATATTTTAGTAACACTGACCTTCACCTTGACCCCAGCGACCCCAAATGAAATCCGGAGCTCCCTGTTCATATAGGCTATGCACCCATAAAGTTGTATTCCAATATCTCATTCCTACATAAAGTTATTGTGCGGAAACCAATTTTCCATTTAAAGTAACCGTATATTTCGCGTAATTTTTACAATTTTTGTTGCCAACCTCATTTGTTGACATATTAATAAAACAAAATGATGTCCATGATCTCCTCACTCCCTTTTACCTACACGTAAGCATTTCTTTTGTTATCAAAGGATATATATATTTTGTGTATTTTTACTATTTCTGTTGCCATAGCAATCAAATTTTTGTGAAATCAGCACAATAAAATAACATTCATATTCTCATCATCGCCCTCTACCAACATACAAAGTTTCATTAAAATGTTTTTAAGTATTTTTCTCATCGGAGGATCCATATTTGTGGGATGGACTGACGGACGGACGGACGGACGAGGGACAAACCTATAGTCCCCTCCGGTGACACACTGGTTGGGGACTAGCAATATCATATGACCTTGACCATTCGATTCCAATGTCACGGTAGAGTAAATTATATGGGCAGATTGCTGAATGCTCATATATTGACGACGTTAACTGCAATTTAATTAGAATAAGCCCCTTTAAGTAGTTCCTAAGATCTAAATATCTCAAACTCAAGGTCACGTTAAGTACACTGTAGGTTACACGTATAATCGACATTTGAATAGCCAATCGTATGTTAGTCGACACATTTGAGCTATTCGATAATAATAATAAAGTATTCAAAATCATTTGGAAACTATAACTACAGTACGGTTGTCTGCATGGTGATGTTCTGACTGTTTCTTCTGACTTCTGACTGTTTCGTTCTCTGATACATTCGTGTGTTTATATATCACATGTGAAATACCGAAAATGACGTCATGCCGTTGTTGATGTTGTTGACGTTATTGACGTCATTGGTTTGGCGCTTTATGTTTTTTCTGCATAAGTTTCAAGGTTGTGAGTTTCAAGGATATTTGTTGGAGTGAAGTGAGAAAACTCAAATAGTGTCGCTCGTGCTAAAGCACTGGTGACAATATAAGTGTTGTCACTTCTCGATGGAAATAAATCCTATATTCACTCCAAACCAACAAATATCCCCGCTATCAAGTCTATGTTGAACTAATATACTATTTATCAAGATTTAATGTAATATGTGTTAAAAAGAAGATTCCTGAAATAAGACTGCTTTATGTTGATCCGTTGGAAATAGGAAAACATATATTACCTTATAAAATGTAGTGGAATAAAAAGGTGTTTGACCATGAAAACGTTGAGATTGTTGAGATTGAAACAAATACCAGTACACTTTAGCGCCAAAACGTCATCAAATATGTGACGTCGTAACGTCGCGTCTCACACATGACGTCGCGTCTCACACATGACGTTGCGTATAAAAGAGTTCGTGTTTTACCTCTTTACAAAGTAGCAGTTTACGCCAACTTTTTAACAAACCAACAACAATGTTTTGTATAACATTATTTTTATAAGCTGTCACTAATAATAAGTTTATGACACAGATTTTTGTGAATTTGTAATAAATAAAATAGTTTCAGTTAATAAACTTGCGTAGTGTTACAGGTTTAACTCAACCAATCAAAATCGTTCCAGGTTGTATTACACGTGTGTCATACAATAGAATATTAAATGGGTGTTCGACACTGCTAACAAGGGCCGTTATGTGATAAATATATATACATATGTTTCCCATGTTCACAGTCTCTTAATAGATATGTACACCAACAACTAGGACATACCCAGTTAACAGTCTATTAATAGATATTTACGCCAATAACTAGAACATTCATATTAAGACATACTATATATATACATGCGCAGATGTAACGGCAAGTTCACGTGATGTATCACGTGGTGTTTGAATATTCTTGTCATTCAAGTTCTGGACGACGGCGGGTTAACACGTTTAAGCGTTTAGTTAAATTTTATGATTTTAGAATTCAATTCTTAACAGAAACTAACAGGAACGTTTGTGTGGTTTAAGCATTTATTTTGATATTATGTCTTGTTTACGTGAAATTCGTCGGTCGTTACAGACACTTGTGTAAATTACTATTTGACAAAGATAAATTGAGTACAATTTTAGCGTTTTCGTTGTTTTTATAAGTTTGCTTAGGTGCAGTGAGAGAACGCACAAAGCTTAATATTCATAACTCAGACAACGTTGATTTGAAGCAACATATTGAAAAGCGTAGACTTTCCTAATGGGTAAGTTTCACTTTGTTTCATTATAAAGAGTGCATGTGTAAGCTACGGAAGCGCAGATGTGTTTTTTTTAATTAAGCAACTCGAATAAGTAACTCGAAATTTCGAGTAAGACAAGTTCAAATTAGCATTTCGAGTAACTAAGTCGACATTTTAAGAAACACAAGTCGAAATTTCGAGTTACTGAATTAAAAAATAAACGCACCTGGAACGAATACAGACCTCTGCCGCGCGTGGGTTCGCTCCCTGTCGAAGGCAAGGCGGACACGTCCTTTTTTTACTTTTTTTTTTATCTCATCTGCTTCTGAAGTTGCGCATATTAAATATTATGATGTGTTAACCAAACAAAACACACATATTTTTAAACGCTCCAGATCACATTTCGTAATCAGAATCATTAAGATTTAGGAATTTATATTAAGCTATCTGTTGTAATTATCCCCCGTAACGAATTTAGATAACGCGCTCAAACGTGAGCTGAACCTCTAATACAACGGTGCTCTGTAACTGCCAGTTTTTCCGTATTAATGATCATCAAGGCATAGACTATCAAGTTTAATCACATGAAGTCCCCGGAGTCAAAAATGGATATGCCCCGGTGTCCAGAGTTTGTATATGGAATCTTTATGTGAGGAAGCCATCCATCTGGCTTGCGGAACGTCGGTGGTTCTACCCAGGTGCCCGCCCGTGCAAAAAAATTGCCCGGAGGGGCACCTGGGGTCTTCATCCACAAGTGGAAGCTGGAAAGTCGCCATATGACATTCAGTTCATTCTTGTGATGATAAGAGTATAATAATGGTCACAAATTACAGGGGAAAATTTAAAAAAACTAGATGTGTTGCTTAAAAAAATGATATCTTACTGTTTAAAATCCTATCTTATGTCTACTGGGATTGAAAACAAACGGAAAAATACTGTTATCAAATAAACATACAACTTAAAGTATAAAATGCTTAGACTGCTCCCAACTAAATTCCATTTTGTTTATTTCGCTCTTCTGGGCATAGTATTTTATTATATACTGGGACCATACGCCGCTGGACATGGAGAAGCGACGATATCTATGTCTACCGCCATATGCATGCCATCTTAGGGATGGTTAAAAGTATGTACTATTGATTTTATGAATATTGAGTTCTGCTCAACCCGGGGTTAGAGGGCGTGACAATAGCTAGCTTATTTCACTACCGTTCATTAACAGTCTCAATCAAAACGAGACTGCAATATCACGTATGTGTCGTGTTCGGCCGTTTCCAAAGGTCCACTCTCATACTCTTTTTGAACATGTCGGAACATGCCCAGCCAGCAGTATGAAAGACATGTGCATATCCAGGGTATGAGACCAGCGTGGTTCAGCCTTTACAATATATATATCAATGGAAAAGATAAAAACAATCACATATCGTTATTGTTATCTTCGGAATAGATATCACTCAGAAAGTTTAAAAAACAACTCTTTTTTTTCAATTTCAGTGAAGAAGATGTTTACCATTTTCCTGCTTGCTTGTGTTCTCATTAAAGTTGTATGTAATAATTATGGATCGGGTTTCATATATCCGTGTTTTGTGGATATTTGTGACGACGACAGGTACTGCGACAGCAGATCTGAACGCTGCGAGCACTGTTCCAATTTGGAACCTGATTGTTTCACCTTCAAGCAGTATCAAAACTGCACAAAGTATTGCATGGGTATGTAGAACGTTATTGTACGTACGTTAACGTTATGAATGCTCTTGGAGCTCTAACTTGGTGCAAAATGCCACTGTGGTGATACAAATAAATACAAAACATCATTTTATTTAATCAGCAGAGCTTATGCCGTGGTGCGTCGTCCGTCCGTAGACTTTTTTTTATGGCCACTACACCTCTGAAAGTACTAGATGGATTTTCATGAAACTTTACATGAATGTTGCCCTTTAGGTCTAGATGATCTTAGCAAAGAATCAGGTTGATACAAAATCCCAGATGGCCACAAAAGATAAAAATAGATTCTTAAAAAAGCAGTTTGTAGCGACTACTCCTCCGAAACTATAATTGATACTGATATAGGACCTATATTAAAATGATTAGCTTGGCATAAGCTGCTCCCTGATGTAAATTTTGATTCGACGTCCAACACGGCCACCAGCGGACATCTTTGTTTACATAAAGTTATATAGGCAAATCATGAGGCCACCTCTGAAACTACTTGAAGGATTTTTATGAAACTTTATAGAAATGTTGCTCTTGATGTCTAGTTGACCTTAAATAAACGTCAGTTGAGCCATAATTTCAAGATGGCCGCAACAGCTGAAATATATTTCAAAAATACAATTTTGCGGCGACAACTTCTCAACAACTATGATTTGGAACCTATACCAAATTGACTGGCATGACATGAAGTTGGTCCTAAACAAAATGCATTTTGATTCGAAAACGAACATGGCCGCCAGCGGATATTATGTTTACATATAATTATATAGGAAATACTTGTGGTGACTACTCCTCTGAAACTCCTTAGAGGATGTTCATGACACTTATAGGAATGTTGTTCTTCATGTCAAAGTAAAAATCAAGTTGGTCGATACAATTTTGTGGCGACTACTGTTTAAAAATCATAACCAAATTGATTGGCATGACATGAAGTTGGTCCTAAACAAAATTCATTTTTATTCAATTTCAAATACGGCTGGCAGCGGACAGCCTTGTTTACATACATAGGAACGACGATTACACCTTTGAACTACTTTATGGTTTTTCATGAAACTTTTCAGGAATGTTGCTTTTGATGTCTAGCTAGTCCTAAGTAAAGATTAGGTCGGCAAGAATTTCAAGATGGCCACGACAGCCAAACATAGATTTTAAAAGTAAAACGTTATGGTGACCATATGTTATTGATTTGGTACCTTTTACAAAATGACTGATATAGCATAAAGCTGGTCCTAAACATTTTTTATTTGACATCAAAAATGGCCTTTAGAAGCCATCTTTGTTACATAAAGTTATATAGGAACAAGAGGTCAATGACCTTGAAGCTGTACTGATAGGTTTTGATAGCTAGATCAGCATTCCTGTGAAGTTTCATGAACATCTATCCAGTAGTTTCAGAGGAGCAGTCGCTACAATTTGTTACTATATAACTATATGTAAACAAAGATGTCCGCTGGCAGCCATATTTAATGTCAAATCAAAATGAATTTCAACAAGGACCAACAACATGTTATGCTGATCATTTTAGAAAAAAGTTTTTTGTTTTTAGATTTTCAGATTTTTTTGGTTGAATAACGAATATCGAGTTTTTTGTTTTTTGATATTCAGAGTTTTTTTGTTGAATAGCGAATCTGGAGTTTTTTGTTTTTCGATATTCAAAATTAATTTTTTAATTAACGAATCTCGAGTTTTTTGTTTTTCGATATTCAGATTTGTTTTTGTTCAATATCGAATCTCGAGTTTTTTGTTTTTCGATATTCAGATTTTTTTTTGTTATATAACGAATCTCGATTTTTTTGTTTTTCGATATTCTGTTGTTTTTTTTTGTTGAATAACGAATCTCGAGTTTTTTGTTTTTCGATATTCAACTTGAATATTATGTGTCGTAGTTGTCGGCCTTTGCTATATGTTACCCTTCAGTTTTAAAACTACAGTCTCTATATCAATTGATTACTTCTTTGTGAACGAGTCTTTATTTGTAAATTCATGTTCACCAGCTCATGTCGAAATCACGTATTTAAGCGAGCAAATATAACGCAGGACATCATTTATTGTACAGAAATCGACCAGTGCACATCGTACCTGTACACACGTAACATAATGATTTACAGAAGAAAAAATAAAGTTGCCTTTTTCGGGACTCGAACAAACGACCTTCTGATTTCAAGTCAGGTGCTCTATCCACTGATCTATAACGCTTCTTGAGAAAATGGTATACTAACTACTATTTATTAAGAGGAAAAATAACTTAACCTATGTGACCGCAACTCAAGATGAATCAATAAATATATAGCATATTGTCGCACGTGTAAATTAACATTGCCTGGTGTAATATTATATGTTATCAACATAAAACTAATATTCCGCCTCAAAACAACCATATCTCGACTTGTTATTTAGCGCTTGATGAGTTTTTGAGTGCGCTAGTTATTACGTAATGCTTTTTAGTGTTAAAATTGCTACAAGATATCATTAAATAGCCGTGGTCTAGTGAATAAACGTACATCGTACAAGGGCAACGTCTGTGGTTCAAATCCCGTTCCGGGCAATTACTTTTTTTATCACATAATTATTATATGTATTCTAAAGCCGTATATGTATCGATGTTACCTGTACGAAGGCTAAATAAAAATGTGTAAAAAAAAATAATCTCGTAAGAAACCTTGGTTCATCATGGGTTCATTTCTTTCTTTAATTGGGAGCTTAGGGGCCCTTGATGGATCAGTTTTACATAGAGTTATTTATTTTTTTTTATTTTATTTTTTTTTTCAGTTTTTATTTGGATCAGTTTTACATAGAGTTTTAAGAACTCTCCCTTATTTTTTAATAGTTTTATCCTGATATATTTACATTAATTTTTAATTAATCCTTCATTTATTCATATTTCGTCAGTTTTTGCGCACAATATGACCTATTTATGTGTCGACCTGCCGTAAAACAACATTCATTCAGGAAAGAACTTCAAAAATCTTGTCTGAAACAACAAGAGATAAAGGCAAAAACTGATGCGAAGCATCAGGGCTGCGCAGAATGTTTTCAAAAGGCGAAACAAACGTGTGTATTTATTTGCAAATTGTTATTTTATAACAACAAAAATGTAGAAATATTTTAAAACGTAAAAAAAGTTATATGGCAACAGTCAGCGATAGTAACTTGACAACGAAGGCACATACTTAAGATATCAAAACATATTTCAGTTAATTGCTGATGATATATATTTCTAGAATGTTATGAAGATTTTTAGAATGTTGAGGTACTTTGAATTAAGTAAAAAATATATCAAAAAAGAAGCTGATATGATCAGTGAAATATGTACTATGAAAAATGGCTGGGGTAGGTGGACATGTATTCGGAAGAAGTGGTTTGTAGTGGTAAGATATCATACAGTGTTGTTTTTTGAATGTTTGACACTGATTTTTGTATTAGGTGTGTACCAAGTAGGGCTGATCATGATATTTTCCTGGGTGGAAACCAGTATTGCATGGCCTGCGTGTGGAAATAGCATGCTCAAGCAAAGTTTCAAAGATGTGTCTGTTATAGTTACTGAAAGAAGTGCACCTTAACATAAAACAATCAAATACGCAGACGCCGATCAATGTAAGTCGTATTTTTCCCCAAAAACATTCTGGCTAAAAAGTTGACCTTAACGGAAAACTTAACCAATATACTAAGTTCAAAAAGGGGCATAACTTTTGCAGAAGGCAGTACAGTGTTGAGACCTGATATGCTGGGTCATGTGATGATGTAGAACAACTGTATAAAGTTTTAAAGCTGTAGCTGTAATAGTTACCTAATATATGGACCTATGACATAGCGCCAATTTCAATACAGCAATTACGATCTTATGGCCAGTCTTTTACCCCCAACATTTTGGCCAATCTTTAACCCCAACATTTTTAATCTCGTGCTCCTCCATATTTCACGTGCTCCTCCATATGCAACTTCAAAAACCAATACAAATATAGTATAGCTTGGAGCGCGCAGCCAATTACTTGAACACTTCAATAACAAGATTAATAAAGAAAGCAAGCAGATCTTCTAAGCTGATAACGAAAACTGGCACACGGAATTGAAAACATGTAATATATAGTACATGTATTTTTTTTTTTTTTTTTTTTTTTATTAATTTCGATTACCAAATGAATGGTAATCCATTTATTCACCCCGTAATAGTTTTGTGAGGGTCGGGGTGGGCCACCCCTCAACAAACCGTACAGATATGTATGTAATATGCATCATATTTATATATAAACAGTTTTCACATATACTTACATACAAAAAATGCATATCATAATTAGAAGCTGTATAAATAGGGAGTTTTTTTTTAAAACATCTTTACAATTTCAAAAGAAGATTTAAAATACACATTTCTGAAAGAGGGACACCGAGGATCTTTCAAAAGTTTTATTTACAAATAAACCAGATTGCTGTATGTCCCTTTTACACTTGAAAGCGGAAAAAAATTATAATTGTCAAGATATTTATTTTGCTACTTTAATACCCCTTCAATGATAATTGTAAAGATGTTTTTTTTTGTTTTTTTAAAACCCAGCATATATATTTTACCTAACAAATGATTTAACATAGATAAGTGCAAAGATAAAATAATCAAGTACAAATGTTTCAGTTTGTATACAAATCCACAAACTATCTCTGCTGAGTTTTACTATAGTTGATTGTGTGAAAAAATGCTGTTATAAAAAATAAAAATATATAGAAAAGACAAGATCTATCTATGGAGGTGTGACTCTTCATTATACAGTGGGAACAGCGGGGAACATAAGTTAGCTTGGGAACATTTTTTTTTTTCTGTATCAAAGATTAGAAGAAAAAAATAATAATAAGGTAGATGTGTTGCACAGTGTAACTTAATAATTAAGACAAAAACTAATAGTACATGTATTTGTCATGATATAAACATTTGTTATTTATCGTTTTGGAAAGTGCTTCAAATAATGTTGGCATAACTTGATGCCCTACCCATGTATGATAAGCTTTTATCAAGGATGTAATGGTGCTTGACTGCGACAGTCGTTTGATAAGTAAATCAAGTATATTTGTAATGAAGCTAAATGATATGCTCAGCTGGAAGCGTCACATTTAATCCACACTTTGATGTGTTGACCTTGTACCTTTCATTATTAAAAGTAGATGTATCTAAATTACATGGAAGCTATTGGAATAAACTATAAGGATGCTATGAGAATGGGAGACTTTTTTTATCATTTGTGTTGACAAAAACGTTTGGAAAACAGTATATAGGGGACGTTTCATCAACACTCTGATTAGTATCTGGAAACAGCATAGAATTGTGTAAGAAATAAAGAATTAGGCAATTTCAACACTTTGATTTGGTTTAGACTTGATAAGTTAGGTTAAAACAGCCTGATTTCCATCAGTTGTTATATATAACCAGACGAGTTTATAAGGCGAGACCTTCCTTCCTTCCTTTCTGTGTTATTCTTTGTAAATATACATTATGCATGTTGATTGTGAATCTATGCCATTAATCATCTCTTAAATATACATTTAAATCAGTTATTATATTCGCTCTCAGTTTATCATATGGTTAATATTACAATACATGAACAAATTATAAAGTATTAGTTACTTCACTCTTTATGTCATTCAAAACGTGTGTTAGTTCATCAGCTCACTTCAATAACTGAAGTTCTAATAATATGTAAGGTAGTCTATGTTTTGTTTTATTATTCATCATGACCAGAAAATAGATGTGATCATCATTGACAATTCACAATATTGACATCATAGTCCATAAGACCATGTGAATGAAGCATGTATCGTATGTCTTATTGTTCATTTGACGTTTGTCACCGAATTGTTCAGCACTCCACATTACCATATATATACTGACGAGATAAAGAAACGCCTCATCGGGAATTTCCGCTATATATTGTATATACCGCACACTTAATGCCACATAATATTCCAAAGAAATCCCAAGATGTTTTGTAAAACAAAGTTGCAGTTGGTTAGAGAAAGGACACAACAGTGATGTTATAGACGTTTTAATCACAGTATACTTTATAACAAGAAATTCATAAATATTGCAGTTCCTCTTTGAAAAATTGACTATTTTAGTACTGTATTAAATGTTAAGAGTTTGCAGAAATTTGCATCCTAAGTTTGCTCACATGCTTGCGCCAAACGTTTCGTTTTGTTTTTATTTGCACTCAGTGGAAAGGCAAGTATTACTAATTGTTAAATATGCTCGAATCAAACCGAAAACCGTTATCCGTCTGGCTTTCTGAGTCGTGTCCGTGTACTGCGGACGAATACGATTATTGAGGTGGTTGGCTTAACTATTTATCTGGATGACGCGAATAAAGTCGACCAAGAGTAGGATATATTTGCTATCAATAATTTCAATCGCTACGTATTTTCATGACCAATTCATGTTTAACGGTGGTGCAAGTTAACCTGTATCACGTGACACTCGCGATTCAACTAATTTGACAACGCCGTTCGAAGTACATAGCCACTGTACATTTTCCCTAAATAAATAGTTTGATAACATCGTGTTGAAATTACATGTGTGGAGCCTTTTAGCGCAATAGCATTTTGCACTTTTATTTTTCACTGAATAATGGTCTTAATAATAATTTTATTGTTTACATACATATTTTTTTATTTGACTGAGAGTTTCATGAATTGACGCGTTTACGTTTCTATCTAGGTAGCTTTCTGCAGATTGGGTTTCTTCGTCAATTTCATTCACCTCCTGAATCGGCGTCTGTTACAATATGTTTACTGTGATTCTAGAAAAAAAAGTTTGAAAATCGCAAAACACGATAAATACACAAAATTGCAGTATCGGTTTGTTTGATCTAGGTCCAAGTAAAATAGTATAATATGTAGTGTATGAGTATTGACCTTTTTTACCTAGTTTACACCTCAAAGGTTACTCCTGTTTTCTAGCACATATATTCAGCAACATTTTAAGATCATTTTGTATGAGAACATGTTGAATTCTTATATTGGTCAATACTTTGTTTGGGATACTTTGTAATCTGTAAATATCGCTTGGGTAGATTGTTGATGAAAATCAAGACAAACTGTGAAATCACGGAGTTCGTAAGAAATTTGAAAAGAAATGCGGATGAAAAAGGCCCAGTGATATGTGTCAGGTATTATTGGTCGTGAAAGACAAGGGATTTACTCGCAATTGTGTAAATGTACAGGCAATACCGTAACAATGGGATTGAGTATGCTTTTTTATGTGTTTATGAAAGACTATAACTATAATTGGTTTCGTGAGGAGCGTGGGGAGGGGAGGGTATTAGCAATGGAAATACTTATTTGTAGTTATATTAAAGGGTTATTAAAACATTGTTTGTTCATAGTAATGTATGGCAAGCGGTTTGGGAGAAATGTCTAATGCCGATCTAGAAAAACACATATTATCAATTTGTTGAGAGCATTAATATAGAGAATATCATGTTAGTGCCTGGTCTCATCCAGTTTATCAGGTGAGACTGAGAAAAGAATGAAGCCCGAGGCCTGATAAACTGGACATAATGATATTCTATTTATCATATTGATCGTTTAAAATCATTTAATCTACCTTTTTCCCATTTATTTCCGTTCAAAAATACAGACGTCATCAAATATACCATGCCGTCATCAAACGAGGTGCTGACGTCATCAAAAGAGGTACACCTGATTGGATAGGAAAGTAACTGCCGGGATAAGATTTTATCTACAGATCGACATTATAAAATCGTATGTTATGACATGAACGCTTTTACAGTGCCTTTCACAAGAGTTCTACATATCGGAAATTTTCTCATGGCATCGGCATACTACGCGCACGTAACTATGTGTCCACCTGGGAGAAAGACGATGCAGACTGCCTTATCCATGTACACTTTACAGAACAGAACAGAACATATTCTTTATTTATGACTTAAACAAATGTTTCTCGTCATATAAATACATATTACATTTGTTAATATGTGACAGGTCAAAGCAATTTTTACATTAAACAATGAAAAAGTACAAACACACAAATCATACATACTATACACTAATACAACTCACCCATTCACTCTGACGCCCAAACTGTCTCACACATTCACTCTGGATCACGTATTCACCCTGTTATAATGATTTAACTGTTCCTATTACATTGTTTCATGTTACTGTTTTAAGTTGTAATAGTTTACATGTCATGTCCAATGAGGATGAACATACATTTTTTTTACTCATTATGCGAATAATGAATGCTTCTCTAACAAACCTAGTTACAAACCTGCAAACAAACCTACACATTGTCTGTTCCAGCAATCTAAAATTCTCGACTTTCGGTGACTTTGGATCCTTTATCAGTGTACCTGATTGATTTTTTTCTGAAATATTAAACGAGAACATAACTTTGAAACACTGTAGTACAATAACTTACATCATTTTACAATTTAAGATTATGTTTAACACATGTAAAAGTACTAAATAAGCAATCTACTCCATTTAATGTTTAATGTTATACTTCTAGTATCCGAAACACTATCGATTCAGCATTTTGACTGAATGCACTTTAAACGATTTTGATATTTAGAATGCTTCACAACCCATTGTCATAACGTATTCAAACTGTAGTCAAATGCTAGTAAAAACATCTTTATCTTGCAAAACAGTTTGGTCTAGACCATGCGCTTCAGAGTTAGTCAAGATACTAGATATTTTAACGCTTCAGTCAAGATTAGACGTAATTATATTACGACTTAATTTAAATTATGTGAGGGATATTTGCTACGTACATGAATGCACTTGGTGACATTTAATGTTATACTCTATCGAACAAATACTGAAGTGTGGTTGCGGTGTTCTCCAAAAGAAGGCTCCTTTAAAAAATGTCCTATTACAATGGGTAAATGGTATGATGTTTGAACAAACGACATTGCAAACAACCAAATACGCAACCAAACACGCCGAACTATGCAATGGACGCATACATTCGATCACATTGTTGCATGGAATATAATAACACATTTAAATTACCTTTATGAGACTGTAGATCAGTTTTCGAAATAGCAACCTTATTACTTGTAGCTTTTGCAACTGGACGTTCTGCGGACATCTGACCGTAGTTTTGATTTGATGTATTCCTACTTGGCTGACTTTGTTGACCAAACCTGTCTGTGACGTTTGCCAAACTCTGTGTTGTAGAACTTGTCTGTCGTAATACGTTTTTTGAACTTTGTATTGTTGATGTTAATGTTTCTGTTGAAGTTGTCTGTCTTGCAACGTTCTGAGTTACGGTTTGATTGTTAATGGTTGTAGCATTTCCATGAGTAGGAATAGTTAATTGACCAAGCTCATTGACAAGTGCATTTCCTTTTTCTTCGAGTTCCAGCACTTCTGCCATAATATTGGTTGATGAAATTCCAGAACGCCCTGCAAATAAATACCGGTTTTTGATAGATAATAATTTATAAAACAGAGGCAAATTAACTTAGTAAATAAAAACAACAATAACTTATGAACAATCAGGTTCATGCATTACTATTGTTTTTAACTTCTAAAATTCATCTAGCACTAAATAGTTATAATATCTATAACAATAAGAACTAGTGTAGGAATTATAATAAGGTCAACAAAATCATAAACAGTTCGCAATAAATCTGGTGCTACGAATGATAACAATTAACAATTTGCTAATGACGATACAGTTGCATGAAATTTTTTTTTATTAATACCAACATGGTCACAATAACATAATTAATAATACATATAGTTTATGATTAGCATTAAAATACATTGGATTTCTGCAGTAAAATCTAATTTCTTCATTCGATAATGACATATGAAAGAAATTGAGTCATAGTTATTGAAAACATGCCATTGTTGTATAAAATGTATCACTATGAAATACCATTAAAAAACAATGATTTCAGCAATTTCAGAGGATTATAGTTAAATGAATTTGTTTTAAGTTGCAACTTAAAATGAAATTTGTACCGTATTGAATAAATGATGGAAATATTAATATCATGTTCCTGGTCATGTTTACTTTCTTGGCGAAAACGGTATCAGCCATATGCTATCACTCATTGACCTGATACATCGTTTTAGCGCACCACGCGGATGTTATCAAATATTTCAAGACCAGACCTATTTTACTGAACGCAATATCTCAGTCTGACGATTTGCCTAGATTTTTGCGACGCTTGTAATGTTTGTATTTACAAGCAAACGTCGAATATGATCAAGACTATTGCTCAGTAGGAAAACATCAAATAACACCGGGAACGCGCACCTGTTTTGGATGGTTAATTTGCGGGACCCCGTACTGTTTTTGACGTGATTTGCGTTGCGATCCTAAAAATGCAAAGAAAATAATATTGTTTTTGTTATATGATGCAATGGATAAATAAAAGGAAACTAAAGGTAAATAGTACCTTATTGTTTGAGTCTAATCACATGTGTACTATTATTAATTATAGATAAAACAAAGTAACAAGAGCTGTCGGAGAACAGCGCAGCTCGACTATTCGATTTTTCAGAGAATAATAAATTATATAGCTAGTATATACTCGTACCATCAGAAAACAAGGATAAAACAATGTGGGGTGGGATTGGGGGAAAGGGCTTGTATAGAAACTCGGGATGATATAAAATTATGTATGAAATTTTATTATTTTTATCTGTTTTAATCTAAAATTGCTGTCATTTTTACAGAAATTTGTGGTCGAAAGGTAACTCGGGGAGGTAGCTGATATATGGACATTTTTATTGTGGCCTCATTTAATTTTTTGTTGATATTTCATCTGTGTATATGAATTTAATCTAAATTGTTTTATATGTAAATGATTGCGTTCAAATTAAAATATTAATATCCAAATAATGGAAGGTAAAATGAAAACAATTCCCCTCCCCCTGTGCTCCAAGTGAGGGGAGCCCATAAACCAACGGGGGTGGGGGGGGGGGGGGTGTCGCAGGGCGGTTGCGCATCATTGATAAAACAAAACAACACAGAAATAAGGGGAAAAAAGTGATGATGGGATGGTTGGTTGGTGGGTGGGGGTGGGGACTGCGGGGGAGCGAGGGTGAGGGGGCTACATAGCTATATGTGTAAGAATTGACCAAAACAACACAGAAATATGTAATAATAATAATTTGAGTTTCGAGGGAGGGGGCGAGCCAGGGTGGGGGGAGTGGGTTACGTAGCTATATGTGTAAGAATTGACCAAAACAACACAGAAATATGTAAAAAAAAAACGTGTTTCGAGTGGGGGTGCGGGGAGGGGTAGGGGATGGGGGATGGGGCGGCAACATAGCTATATGTGTAAGAAGTGACCAAAAATAAAACAGAAATATGTAAAAACAAATTGAGTTTCGAGTGGGGTGTGATGGAGGGGGCGGAAGGTGGGGCAACATAGCTATATGTGTAAGATTTGACCAAAACAACACAGAAATATGTAAAAACAAAACAAAGTTTTGAGTGGGGTTTGTGGGGGTGGAGGGGGATGGCAACATGCAGCATAACTATATATGTGTAAAAAAATACCAAAAAATTAAGTTTCGAGTTGGGGGGAGGGCAATATAGCTATATGTGAAATAATTGACCAAAACAACACAGAAATATGTCAAACAGATAGAGTTTCGATGATGTGGGTGGGAACGGGGTGGGGCAACATAGCATTATATGTGTAAGAATTGACCAAAACAAAACAGAAATATGTAAAAAAAAAATACCAAAAATTGAGTTTTTAGTGGGGTGGTGGGATGGGAAGGCGGGGCGGTTGATGGGAAGGGGGCAACATATATATGTAAGAAGCTATGTGTAAGAATTGACCAAAACAACACAGAAATATGAAAAAAAAAAAAAAAAGATTACAGTTTCGAGTTGGGGGTGGCAGGGGAGTGGGGAGGGGGCTGAGGGTGATGCAACATAGTTATTTGTAAGAATTGACCAAAACAACAAAGAAATATGAAGAAAAAGATCGAGTTTTGAGTGGTGGTGAGGGTGGGTGTGATGTGGGGGGAGTGGGTGAGGTCAACATATGTGTAAGAAGCTATGTAAGAATTGACCAAAACAACACAGTGGGTGGGTAGGGGAGGGAGGGGGAGGGGCAACATAGCTATGTGTAAGAATTGACAAAAACAACACAGAAATATGCAAAAAAAAAATAATTAAAAATCGAGTTTCGTGTGGGGGAGGAGGCGGGGGTGGGGGCACATGCAACATAGCTATGTGTAAGAGGTGACAAAAAAACAAAGAAATGTGTAAAAAAAATATAGAGTTTCAAGTGGGGGGGGGGGGGGGTGGGATGGGGGAGAGGCGGGTGTGGGGGTGTGGGTTGAGGGGGCAACATATATGTGTAAGAGGCTTTGTGTAAAAATTGACAAAAATAACACAGAAATATGTAAAAAAAAAATAATATATTAAACAAATTTGGGTTTCGTGTGTGGGTGGGTGGGGTGGGGGAGTGGGGGGGGGGGGCGGAACATAGATATGTATAAGAATTGGCCAAAACATCACAGAAATATGAAAAATAAATAAAATAAAATAAAAATATTCCAGTTTGGAGTGGGGGGAGGGTAGGCGAGGGGGGAGGGGGCAACATGTGTAAGAATTGACAAAAACAACACAGAAATATGTACAAAAAAAGAGTTTTGAGTGGGGGAGGGGGAGAGAGAGGGGTGTGGGGGAGGTGGAATCATATATGTGTAAGAACAACACAGCAATATGTAAAAACAAAAGAAGAGTTTTGAGTGGGGGAAAGGGGAGAGGCGGGGGTGTGTGGGGGTGGAGGGGGCAACATATATGTGTAAGAAGGTATGTGTAAGAATTGACTAAAACAACATAGAAATATGTAAAAAAAAAAATGGAGGTGGGGTGAGGGAGTGGGCGCGGGGGGGGGGGGGGTGGGGTGGGGTTGTGGGGGTAATGGTGGAGGAGGGAGCCCATGCCCCAATATGGGTGATGTATGAAGAAGATGCAGAACGCTTTAAGAAATCCCAAACCAAAATTATAGATATTTACATGCTTACATGCAAACCTAGATCTGCCTTCATTGCACATTGTATGGGCCATCATAATTGGGTTCCATTGAAGCCCAGAATTTGCAGAAGACAAAATTACTTACGCAACCCTTTACAACATACTATAAAGAAACCAATTCCCAAGTTTAGTTCAGCTAGGACAACATATGTAAGAGATATAGACCTGTAAACACAGCTTACACGCAAAATTTGATGTGAAATAGACACATTTTAAGGGCTATCAGAATTGGGTTCCATGGGAGCCCAGGGGTTACAGGAACCAAAATTACTTAAACATCCCTTAACATAATGCTATAAGGAAGCTCATGGCCAGATTTGGTTGTGCTAGGGTAAGAAATGTAAAAGATATATACTTGTAAACACAGCTGTGTGACACGCAAACCTTGATGTGGGACGCCGACGCCGACGCCGGGGTGATTACACCAGCTCTCTTATTCTTCGAATAGTCAAGCTATCAAGCTAAAAAAGCGAAATATTCAATATCGACAAACATTATGTACTGGCAAATATTCATTGGCAATAACAATGTCGGGACAAGTTAAAAAAAATCCCCTGGGCTATTTTCTTGGAGCACTGTTGTGGCGACTACTCCTTTGAAAACTACTTGATAGATTTTTCAAGAAACTTCACAGGAATGTCGCTCTTAATGTCTAGTAATACATGTCAGCCGGAAATTCAAGATGGCCACCGCGGCTTAAAATAGATTTTACAAATACAATTTCTTGCCGGCCACTTCCCAAAAACCGTAAGTGTTATTGATTTGGAACCTTAAACCAAAATGACTGGCATGCCATGTAGATTGTCCTAACCAAAATTAACTTCGATTCGATGTCAAACATGGCATCCAGCGCCCATCTTTGTTTATACAGAGTTATATAGGAAAACGTGTGGCGCATACTCCTCTTAAACAACTTCATTGATTTCCATCTCGTTGGTCGTAGCAAAAAACCCAGCCCGGCCGAAAATTCAAGACGGCTGCCACATCTACAAACAGATTGTACACAATACAAGTGTGCGACTACTTCTCAAAAACCATAAGTAATATTGCTTTGGAACCTTTACTAAAATGACTGGCATGACATGTAGTTGGTCCTACACAAAATTCATTTCGATTCGATGTCAAACATGGCCAACAATGGCCATCTTCGTTTACATAGAGTTATATAGGAAATACTTGCGGCGATTACTCTAAAAAAACTTGATGGATTTCATGACACTTTATAGGAATGTTGCTCTTGATGTCTAGTTGGTCCTAAGTAAAAATAAGTTCGGCCGGAAATTTAAAATTGCCGCAAAATACATTTTTAAAAATACAAGTTCATGGCGACTACTAAAAAAAGAAGAAGATTTTAACCGACTATCTCAAACAATAACTTGCCACTTCCTACAACCCTTAATCATGAACTTCAGGTGAGGATTCAGCGGCCTCTTGCTCAGTGGATTAGAACGCCCCGGCTTGAGAGATCTATAACATTTAACAAGAATCACTTCGCCAACAATCATAAAAATTCATACAAGCTTTAAACTATAGGAACAGCTCAAAACCATTTGCTTACTAATATTGTCGCCATTCAGTACGCAATACTTTGATTATTTAATTGTATCGCTTGTATTCAATCCAAAAGATATTAATTTGTCTCAATACTAAATGAAAAAAAGTGTCTGTTTGATCCAATATATAAAAATAAGATGAAAAAAAAGAAAAAAAGAAGAAGATGAAAAAGAAGAAGAAGAAAGAAAAAGACGAAAGAAGAAGAAAGAAGAAGAAGAAGAACATTAATCATACATTTTAATTTAGAAAAAGTGAAAACAAGTAATAGCCACAATTGTCATACCAGTTTCTCTAATATTTCGATTGCTTGTTTGATGATTTTCTATGGAAAGCCTCGGCTGCCTTCTGTTGGCCTTTTGCATTTTGTGCAGTACGCTTCCTAAGTTGTCCTGTGCATTTTCTAAGTTGTTATGTGCATTTAGTAAGTTGTTATGTGCATTTAGTAAGCTGTTATGTGCATTTTCTAGGTTGTCATGTGCATTTTCTAAGTTGTCTTGTGCATTTTCTAAGTTGTCATGTGCATTTTCCAAGTTGTTATGTGCATTTTCCAAGTTGTTATGTGCATTTCGTAGGTTGTTATGTGCATATTCTAAGTTGTCTTGTGCATTTTCTAAGTTGTTATGTGCATTTCGTTAGTTGTTATGTGCATTTTCCAAGTTGTTTTGTACATTTAGTAAGTTGCTATGTGCATGTGGAGTTAATAAATCTTGGTCTGAAAAAAACACAAAAAACAATAAATAAATAAATAAAAAAATAACGTGTTATTTGTTTGTCTTTGTGTGTAGTCCTAAGGTTTATAGCCCTCCATCTTTTAACCAATAGGACGTCCTAAAGTTATAGGTTCAATAGAGTCTGGACTTCACGTGTTATTTGGTGAAAAACATTTAAATACTCTGGGACTTTTTTCAGGAAAACTTAAAATATGTTTGTTTTCAACAAATAGGACGTAAATATTACTTTGATTTAAATATATTTTTCAATTTATTATCATTATTATTTGTTAGTTCCCAACACTGATGGGTAGGGACTACGTGATGTCGTCTTCTCCTTCCTCCCTCCCCCATTTCTCCTTTCCTTATCTCCCTTCTCTGCCCCCTTTTCTCTCTTCTCTCTCAGAGTACTGATAAACAAGGGACGAAATCCATAAACGTATCTATCGTGGAGACAGAACGTGTACGGCAGACAAGATAATGGTCAATTAAGGATTTTTATAGAATATAGACTGTTTTACTTAAAACGACTCTCAAACTATGATAATTCTTCGTCTTTTTATTTCAAACTTGCTATTTTAAAAACCTTACGTGATGTCGTCTTCTCCTTCCTCCCTCCCCCATTTCTCCTTTCCTTATCTCCCTTCTCTGCCCCCTTTTCTCTCTTCTCTCTCAGAGTACTGATAAACAAGGGACGAAATCCATAAACGTATCTATCGTGGAGACAGAACGTGTACGGCAGACAAGATAATGGTCAATTAAGGATTTTTATAGAATATAGACTGTTTTACCCAAAACGACTCTCAAACTATGATAATTCTTCGTCTTTTTATTTCAAACTTGCTATTTTAAAAACCTTACGCCCCTTTCTCTCCCGACTCCCGTCCTCTTGTCGTCCGACCCCCACCCTTGTCTCCCGGCCCCGCCCCTTATCTTCCGTACCCACGGCCACCTGTACCACACCTCCTGATACTGCCACCTGTGACCCGATCTATTGTTTTCAGACCAAGATTTATTAACTCCACGTCAGACAATCCCTTACACATTTTGAAATCAATTTTCTGTTCTAAGAATTTATTGTATAATGTCCGTAGCCGAAGTATGCAGAGCATAGCGTTCGCTCCTGGAGCCGCCATTTCTAACGGTATTTCCTTCAAACCCTATTCCGATAAAACGTCTACTTAACGATGACTTGTAGTTTACACAAGAGAACTTACGAAATGCACATAACAACTTACTAAATGTACATAACAACTTAGAAAATGCACATAACAACTTAGAAAATGCACAAGACAACTTAGAATATGCACATAACAACTTACGAAAAGCACATAACAACTTAGAAAATGCACATAACAACTTAGAATATGCACATAACAACTTTGAAAATGCACATAACAACTTACTAAATGTACATAACAACTTAGAAAATGCACATAATAACTTAGAAAATGCACAAGACAACTTAGAATATGCACATAACAACTTACGAAAAGCACATAACAACTTAGAAAATGCACATAACAACTTAGAATATGTACATGACAACTTAAACAATGCACAGAACAACTTACGAAATGCACATAACAACTTAGGAAATGCACAAGACAACTTAGAAAATGCACATAACAACTTAGAAAATGCACATAACAACTAACAAAATGCACAAGACAACTTAGAATATGAACATAACAACTTACGAAAAGCACATAACAACTTAGAAAAAGCACATAACAACTTAGAAAATGCACATAACAACGTATAATATGCACATAACAACTTAAACAATGCACATCACAACTTAAACAATGCACATCACAACTTAAACAATGCACATCACAACTTACGAAATGCACATAACAACTTAGGAAATGCACAAGACAACTTTGAAAATGCACATAACAACTTACAAAATGCACAGGATAACTTCGAAAATGCACATTACAACTTACAAAATGCACATTACAACTTACGCAATGCACAGGACAACTTAGAAAATGCACATAACAACTTACGAAATGCACATAACAACTTACGAAATGCACAGGACAACTTACAAAATGCACAGGACAACTTAGAAAATGCACATAACAACTTACAAAATGCACATAACAACTTACAAAATGCACAGGACAACTTAGAAAATGCACATAACAACTTACGAAATGCACAGGACAACTTAGAAAATGCACATAACAACTTACGAAAATCACAACTTAGAAAATGCACATAACAACTTAGAAAATGCAAAAGACGACTTGCAAAATGCACATAACAACTTAGAAAATGCACAGGACAACTTAGAAAATGCACATGACAACATATAAAATGCACATAACAACCTAGAAAATGCACAAAGCGACTTACAAAGCGTACTGCACAAAATGCAAAATGACAACAGAAGGCAGCCGAGGCTTTCCATAATTTTCGGTGTATATCCCATCGCTAATACACTCTGTGCAGCGGACGTCAGCAGAATCGTGTTTATTTCTCCAATGGGAAATCGACTGGCTGTTGGAAAATGGAAAGCGTTTCATTCATTGAGTCATAGTTTACTAAATGTCCAGTCATGTCATCGTCACTTCAATACGTAGAACTAATGACATACTTTACTAATAACAAATTGCCTACATATATTTGAAGTTTATTCTGTAAAATGTTTGCCTATTTACAATACTTTTTATATCGTTTGCAATATTTGAACACATATGTAGCATTACAGAACGCAGCCATCAAAATTCATGCATGTAAACCAACGAGTACGTTGAATATAATATAAAAAAACAACACTTGCAAGACATAACAAACATAATAAATTCTAACTGTGATACTTGAGAGGCAAGGCCTTAAAGGTATTTTCTAGATTACCTAGTGTAGATTCTCTTGACTATGACAAGTTAAAGGATGCCATTTTAAAGAGATTTGAGTTAACTGAAGAAGTTTTTAGAAAGCGGTTTAGAGCCTGTTTGCCTGAGAAAGGCGAGTCATTTATTCAGTTTATTAGTAGGTCTAGAAATTCCACGTAATATTCCAGATATATCTCAACGTGTTTTGTACTCAAAGAGGCTACAACTAACTAAAGAAAGGATAACTCAAAGTATACTTTGTTACACGAAATTTATAATGTTGAAATTTCGCTTGAAAAAGTCAGCCATTTCAGTATTGTGTTTATTGTTAAGAGATTGCAACGTTTAAAGCCTAAGTTTGCTCACCTGCTTGAGCCAAATGCGCATTATTTCGATAATGAAACTTTAAAGGGGTGCATGACCACTGGTGACCGCTGTATTGTTTCAGGTGCAATCTCGCTCATATCACTAGAGCAGTGGCAGAGAAACTATAACGTGGCTCCAGCGTAAATGGAGTGTCTACAATATAATTTGTACAGCAACTCTGCAGTTCAGGGTGAGAAGGTTCTAGGCCCGTTCTCCATATTTTATCTCGATGAAAATGGAGGATGAGCCTGGCCATTCCTGTTAGGCGCCATATAACCTTTCATTTGTTGGTGCGCCTTAAAAACCCAATTCAATTCATATTCACCCCTCCCCACCACCACCCCACCTAACAACTAATTGACTGTTTTGTGGATACATACCGGAGGTCGATTGCTGCAAGTTCACACGATGAATAAATATACTTCTGACAGCAATGCCGGTTTTAGCATTTGTGAACGTTAACGTTTCATATGTATAATCTGAAAATGCACTGTATATTTGTTTATTAAAACAGAATGGATAAATACAAAATAGTTGTATTACATTTGCAATCATAAAAAAGAAGCCAACAAATGCCATTGATCGGTTTGTTTCAGTATACATTGCTCACACTACTGTGTGCTGACGTGAATTCAAGCCTGACTGGTGCCCCTGTGTTCGGGAAGACGCTTTTCCTTAGCTTGGTCCTTCAGATTCGGACGTAAACCATTCTGTTGTATCGGCGTCTATCCCCGAGCTCCTAAAAGAACTATACATGTTTTTTCGTAAGTGCGAGTAGGGCAGATTTCCGTATTCCACATTCTCCATGAAATAATAAACCACACATGCACATTCTCCTTGGAATAATGCGCCACACATGCACATTCTACGTGGAATAATATGCCACACGTGCACATTCTCCGTGGAATAATACACCACACGTGCAGATTCTCCGTGAAATAATACAGCACGCATTCACATTCTCCGTGGAATAATGCACCACACATGCACATTCTCCGTTGAATAATACACCACACGTGCACATTCTCCGTGAAATAATACATCACGCATTTACATTCTCCGTGGAATAATACGCCACACATGCTCATTCTCCGTGGAATATTACACCACACATACACATTCTCCGTGAAATAATACACCACACATGCACTTTCTTCGCGGAATAATACATCACACATGCACATTCTCCTTGAAATAATACACCACATGCATATTCTCCGTGGAATAATACACCACACATGTACATTCACCGTAAAATAATACACCACACATGCACATTCACCGTGAAATAATACACCACACATACACATTCACCGTGGAATAATACACCACACATGCACATTCTTCGTGGAATAATGCACCACAAATGCACATTCTTCGTGGAATAATACACCACACATGCACATTCTCCGTGGAATAATACACCACACATGCACATTCTCCGTTAAATAATAAACCACACATGTACATTGTCTGTGAATAATACAGCACACATGCAAATTCTCCGTGAAACAATACATCACGCATTCACATTATCAGTGGAATAATACAACACGCTTGCACATTCTCCGTGAAATAATACATCACGCATTCACATTCTCCGTGGAACAATACACCACACGTGCACATTCACCGTAGAATAATACACCACACATGCACATTCTCCGTGGAATAATACACCACACATGCGTATTGGTCGTACATAGCTCTTGTTAGCAAATGTTAGTTACACCCTAATTCATTGTTTAGTTGAACCAAATTCACAATGTTCATGATATATTCAGGTAACACGGAAAACCGTGCACATTTTAAGTGGCCGTTAATAAGGGCCGTTTAATAAGTTTAGTTTTGTGATAATGCATGTCAACGTATAGGTCTATCTCCCTTGAAAGGCAAAATTGTGTAAGGGTCCTTTCGTGTAGATTTAATACTGCGAATTTAGCCACGTATGTCACGGACTGAACGGGGGGAAATAATGGTTTGAGCGTAACGTTTGCTATAAAATCCACTGTCTTCTAGTACTGGCCAGGATTGCTTGATAGTGCTTTGTCTGGAGCAGGAGTTGGACGGCGAAATTCACAGGGAATATGTAGTCAGTATTTATTTTATTAACTTTTATCGTACATTTGTATTCAGTGGACGGCGCCATCTTGGTTGGCGGTTACGACTTCCGGTTAGGTTTGATGTTTCTCAAACATTAACTTGAGACTAGCATATGATTTTGAAGTTACTTTATTAGATGCAATTATTGTAATTGATCATTAATTGTAAAACAATATGTAAAACAATATTAAGTTGATAACGTTGTATAATAGGTACATTAGTTAACGTTGGCGTATACCTCAGTGATTGTAATACACGATTGAATTGATAATATTGTATATTAGGTGCATTAGTTAACAATGAGATGAGTGACTAGTATAAATGTTCGACGCGTATACATAGCGTTGTATAATATGGTCATTAGTTGACATACATGTGTGCATGTATAACTCAGTGAGTGTAATATACGAGTGATTTGATAACGTTGTATATTACATATATTAGGGGCATTGGTTAACAGCGACGTACATGGCGTATACATGGCGTTGTAGAATATGTATACATTGCTACTCATCATTAGTACAGTTAACATATATTTATTAAATAATGATTTGTTTGGGTAATGATAATTATGCAAGATTGTTATGTTTATCAACCGACATCTAAAACGAATGTATAATTACAGCCTAAGCCATCAAGGTTTGGATATAAGCCATCCAGGGTTGGATATAAGCCTTCCGGAGTGGAGCTAAGCTTCCACATATAACGTTTACGAGCGGTGGAGACGGTCCCCGTACCTGCGCAACATGGCCAGGTTCTAGTAGCGACAACCCCCGGGACACAAGGTGGGCCCGTTATCAGTCCTCACTGGAGGAACATCATGCACAACCTCAGTGGAGGTTAACCATCATTACATCGCGTCATCAACCCTTATAGAAGGCAGTTGATGACAATCACCCATTGGATTCGCGCATCATCATCTTCATGAGCTCTCGCGCATCACAGTTATCGCCCTAGATCATAGATCAACATTGTTATAACTTTAAACAACACATTAGTGTCGTATACATTCAGTATTTGTAATAATACTAAGAACGTCTTAAACGTTTATGAGAACATTCTTTTCATATTTCATCTGTGTATTCGCTTGTTTTTTTAGATAATTGTATATATATTTAACATATTTAAAAGTTGCATTAAACTTATGTAAATGCATTCACCGTCATTGATTCTTTCCTGAGTTAGCCCCAACCACTAGGGTAATCTTGCGACAACTGGTTTTCAGAGTAGTGGGATTGTGGGCGAATCTTTATTATTATATACTAAATCTCGACTTATTATTTTAGAATTGTGTACCACCCTCTGATCCATCAAGGCGACTGTAGACGATCACGGCCACAGCTTGGAAGACAAGTCAAGACATGACAAGGGTAGGGTGTGTCAAAACTGTTGTTTTGTACGTTCTTTCCTTGGCACGAGGTCGCAGTGGTCTACACGATTTGGTCTGAGGCACTTTTGCTCAATAATTTGGGCGTTTGTTTTTACCTCCCTTGATATACCAATAGTATCCAATTATGTTGGCGAAAAAGACGTTCTACTCATGTTGTGACACTCGAGTATACTTATATTGATGGGAGAAGTAAATATACATGTACATGCTATACACATTTCTATGATTGTTTAAGATTTATGTCCAATATCAAATAAAGATATTTTATGTAGTGTATATGTTTTGTGGAAGCTAGATACTATCTATACATAACCGTTAGTAGTTAGCGCTAGTAAAAATGTGTATGTAACTTGTCCTATGATGATGCCCAGATATTTACTGAGGACACAGTGACTTACCATTAGTAGTTAGTAGAGTATAAGTATAATTGACTTGTGTATTGTAATTATTGTAGTTATTAGTCCACAATGTCTATAACCATGACGTCCATAAAGGAACTTACGGATATGGGTAATGAGTTAGGATATACTGGAGAGGAGCTTAGAACCTTTGTTAAAGACGAACAGGCTAGGGAAAGGGAATTTAGACTTAAGGAAAGAGAATTAGCAAAGCAGGATAGAGATGAAGAAAGTAGATTAGTTAAAGATAAGATAGAATTAGAAGGTAGATTAGCTAAAGAGAAGCTAGATGCTGATAAAGAGAAGCTAGAATTCGAAAGTAGATTAAATAAAGAGAAGCTAGATGCTGAGAAAGATAGGTTAGAATTCGAAAGTAGATTAGCTAAAGGACTCACACCACTATTATCTCCCTTGAATACTCGTGCCCTACAGATGAAGGAGTTAGATAAAAAAAAAACAAGTTCGTTTTTCTACATTTTACAGGATACATTGATTTATCTTTACCAGGTTCTAAATCTACAGCATTTTAGGAAGAGATCACAGACAAATGCATGTTGATATAAGATTTCTAGCTAATTCTGCCTCATTCTACACATCATGGGTCTAATCTCCACGGGGTTGTATTTTTTTCACGCAAACATGAAATTAAAAAACGTTCAATCTGGTAAATATTTGTTAAAAGTTAATATCATGCAGATATTGGATCAATGAAGAATTTAAGCATAAATACATGTTGCAAAATCTCTTTTATCTCTATGCCACGAACAAAAACATTACAATGGGACCCTATGGAAAATTAATTGTGGTGTGAGACGTTAAGAAAGAGCTGCAGAATGGGTATCTTTCATTCTTTAATGCTAATGCATTGCGCTTTAGAGCTGCAGAACGGTATCTTTCATTCTTTAATGCTAATGCATTGCGCTTCAGAGCTGCAGAACGGTATCTTTCATTCTTTAATGCTAATGCATTGCGCTTCAGAGCTGCAGAACGGTATCTTTCATTCTTTAATGCTAAGGCATTGCGCTTTAGAGCTGCAGAACGGGTATCTTTCATCATTCATCACTAATGCCTTGCAATTTAGAGCTTAAGAATGGGAATTTTCATCATTCATCTCTAAGCCCTTGCGCTTTAGAGATGCAGAACGGGTATATTACATCCTTCACCTCTAAGCATTGTTTGTGTATCTGTGAACGTTTCAGACATGTTAGGACACAGTTAGCACGGTTATTCAGAAATCACGTCTGTGTATGTATAGTTACTTCAAGTTATCTTCATATTGCAGGAATTAGCTGAAATTTTACTTGATACCATGTTTAACTAAAAATTAACTATATACAGGTATAAGCATAATTTTAGCTTTATTTTACAGCTATAGGCTTGTAAAACAAACACAAATATCAATGAAGACAGACTACTTTGAAAAAAATGTCAAAATTAAAGCGAGAGACTGATACTTTTCCTGGAAAATCAACATTTTGATGCGTAACCCTTAGTTTGAGTTTATTACTTTCAGCATTTTTCTCAATAATCATTTCTTAAAGATCATATTTATGCTATATTCAGATGTAGAGATGCCTTTTCATGTATATTTGAAAGTTTCAGACATAGCTGAGCACACATGACCAGGAAAATGCAAAATCCTTAGCACTACTGTAGTTTTTCAAAATATTAAAGGTACTCGGCCTGAATTTCGACCAATACCCTAGGTCACTAAAACTTGAATAATTTGAAACGCAATAAACATGGAATCAACATTTTAGCACTTTTCAGCATGTTATTGATTTGTATACATTTTCAATTATTATTGAGGTGATCATTAGAAAACAAAATCACCTTAAGGACTCACACCACTATTATCTCCCTTGAATACTCGTGCCCTACAGATGAAGGAGGTAGATAAAAAAAATCAAGTTCGCTTTTCTACATTTTACAGGATACATTGATTTATCTTTACCAGGTTCTAAATCTACAGCATTTTAGGAAGAGATCACAGAAAATGCATATTGATATAAGATTTCTAGCTAATTCTGCCTCATTTTACACATCATGGGTCTAATCTCCACGGGGTTGTATTTTTTTCTAAATTTTGATAGGTGTCACGCAAACATGAAATCAAAAAAAGTTCAATCTGGTAAATATTTGTTAAAAGTTAATAACATCCAGATATTTGATCAATGAAGAATTTAAGCATAAATACATGTTGCAAAATCTTTTTTATCTCTATGCCACGAACAAAAACATTACAATGGGACCCTATGGAAAATTAATTGTGGTGTGAGACGTAAAGAGAAGCGAGATGAAGAAAGTAGACTAGCCACAGAGAAGTAAGAATGAGAAGGTAGGTTAGCTAAATAAAAGCGAGATGATGAAAGTAGAATAGTAGGGGAGAAGCAAGAGTTAGAAAATGAGAGGTTGGAAACAGATGGTAGACTAAATACGGCTAAGATAAAGATGGAGATGGAGAAATCAGAGTTTGAACATAAGTTAGCTTTAGAGTTGGAAGCAGCAAAGACAGATAGTAAGGACAGTAAAACTGTAGGCAAAGATGGGTATTCTGGGAAGTTAAAAGGTCCGAAGTTACCATACTTTGATGCTGACAAAGATAACATGGACAGGTACTTGTTACGGTTTGAACGTTATGCTGAGTTACAGGAATGGACCAAAGATAAGTGGGCAGTTCAATTAAGTGCGTTATTGAGAGGCAAGGAATTAGATGTATTTTCTAGATTACCTAGTGTAGATTCTCTTGACTATGACAAGTAAAAGGAGGCTCTTTTAAAGAGATCTGAGTTAACTGAAGAATGTTTTAGAAAGCGGTTTAGAGCTTGTTTGCCTGAGAAAGGGAATCATTTATTCAGTTTAGTAGTAGGTCTAGAAATTACTTAGATAGATGGTAAGAGTTAGGGAAGGTAACGCAGACTTATCAAGGCCTCACAGATATTTTGTTGCGGGACCAGCTATTCAATGTTTGTAGTAGAGATCTGTTCTTATTTCTGAAAGAAAGAAAACTAACTAGTGTAGATGGAAAGGAAACACAAGCAGATCAGTTTGCCGAGGCTAGAGGTGGAGCTCATAATGTAGTGTCGACTATAGAGGTGGAGGTAGTTCGATGGGTGCTAGAGGAGGTAGCAATAGTGGTAACAACATAGGTAGACCTTTTATTCGTTGTCGTCACTGTAATGGAAATCATGCTTCACAGGATTGTAGGAAAGCGGTGAAAGTATCCGCTGTCGTAGACAATTTTAGTGACAATAGTAGAGAGGACAACAATGTAGGGAGTCAGAATCAAGGTTTTAACAACCCATGGAATTTCGGTAGAAGTAGAGGTGGTCAAAACCGAGGTAGAGGTAGAGGCAGAGGTAGTAATAGTCCGGTTATTAAAACCGAGAGTAGTAGCTGTTGTGTTAGATCGGATGGCGTAATGGCGAAAATCAGACCATTCCGTCTCGTTCCGTATGCAAATCTTTCAATGGCAGATGGTAGAGTGAATGGCACGAACGTAATTGTAATGAGGGATACAGGTTGTAACGGTGTGGTAATTAGGCGTAGTTTAGTTACGGATGACCAGTTGGTAGGTAAACAGTCACCGTGTATGTTGTTAAATAAGTCGGTAGAGCACGTGCCAATAGCGAGAATAGATGTAGATACACCTTTCTTTAAAGGGACTACAGAGGCACTATGTATGGATGACCCGATGTATGATTTAACGATAGGGAACATAGGAGGTTCAGTACTTCCGGCAGTGTCCGATTTTAGGAGTAGCATAAGTAATGCAGTAGAGACTACAGCGCAGGTTCAGAAGCAAGCTCAGGCTTATAGAAAATTAAAGGTTCCTGCAGCCGTAGGTGACATATCTAAAGCGGAGTTTATAGAAGCACAAACTCAAGACGAGTCGTTAGAGCCTTGTAAAGTGAAGGCCAAGGATGGTGTAGTGAAGAAGTGTAAAGGTCCGGTAGTTTGTACATAAGAATAGATTATTGTTCAGAGAATTTGAAGATAGTGGTAGTAGACAGTTTCATCAATTCGTGGTACCTACCCAGTATAGAACGACAGTGCTTAAGGTAGCTCATGAGTCGATTATGGGAGGTCATTTAGGCGTCAAGAAAACGTCAGATAGAGTATTGGCAGAATTTTATTGGCCAGGCGTTAGTGGAGATGTAATTAGGTATTGTAGGTCCTGTAATGTATGCCAAAGGACAGTACCAAAAGGTCGAGTGACCAAAGTACATTTAGGTCAGATGCCACTGATAGATACACCATTTAAGCGGGCAGCCGTAGACATAGTTGGACCAATTTTTCCAGTGTCGGATAGAAAAAATAGGTACATTTTAACCATGGTAGACTATGCAACTAGGTATCCGGAGGCAGTAGCATTGCCCTCAATTGAAACTGAGAGAGTAGCTGAGGCATTAGGTGATATGTTCAGTAGGCTAGGTGTAGAAAATGCTGACTGATTGTGGGTCACAGTTTACGTCAGAACTTATGGCTGAAGTAAGCAGGTTATTGTCTTTGCATCAAATCATGACAACACCGTATCACCCTATGTGTAACGGGTTAGTCGAACTTTTAAAACAAATAGACATTCTGGAAAAAGAAACAGAAACAAATTATGAACTACTTGAAGAAAGAAAGAAACAATTATTTGATATTCGAAAAATTAACTTAGAGGGTGTTTTTGTAAGGTCTAAAGCTAAATGGATAAATGAAGGTGAAAAAAATTCTAACTATTTCTGCAGTTTAGAAAGCAGGAATTATGTCTCAAAATACATGAACTCTTTGATATCTTCCTATGGGACTGTTTTAAAAACACAGAATGAAATTTTGGATGAAACAAGATCACATTTTTAAAAATTATATGAAGCTAAAGAAACAGAAGATATCAACTTGAATGACGTTTTAAACAATTTCAATATACCAAAATTAAAGGAACATTTAAAACAATCAATAGAAGGAGCAATTTCATATATAGATATGCTCCAAAGTCTTAAAAGGATGTCGAATAACACGAGCCCCGGTAACGACGGATTTACAGTTGAGTTTTATAAATTCTTCTGGAGAGATATTGGACACTTTTTAGTTAGATCAATAAATTATGCTTACTTAATGGGTGAACTCTCTATTACACAAAGACAAGGTGTAATAACATGCATACCTAAAGGCAATAAAGATAAGTTATATTTAAAGAACTGGAGACCTATTTCTTTATTAAATGTACCATATAAACTAGCTTCATCATCCATAGCTTTCAGACTAAAAAATGTTCTGGGCTCTATTGTTCATGAAGGTCAAACCGGTTTCATACCAGGTAGATTCATGGGGGTAAATATACGCTTACTGTATGACATTTCCTTCTACGCTGAAAAATATCGTATTACAAGACTTCTGCTCTTGATTGACTTTGCCACTGCATTTGACACAGTACCATGGTCTTTTATGTACAAAGTTTTACAATTTTTCAATTTTGGGCCTTCGATTATAAGTTTGATAAAACTTTTTTATCTAAATACCGAATCGTGTGTTATTGTAAATGGGCACATGTCAGAATGGTTCTATTTACAGAGAGGCTGCCGTCAGGGCGACTCACTGTCACCTTACCTGTTCATTCTCTGCGCCGAAGTATTAGCAATATTACTAAGAAGTAATCCAAATATCAAAGGTATTAATATTGATGACAAAGAATATTTAGTATCACAATATGCTGATGCCACAAGTTTGACTCTAGATGGCTCCAAGAATCATTGTATAACTCCATGTAACATTAAAATTCTATGCAAGAATCTCCGGCCTTAATATCAATACAGACAAAACAAAAAAGTGATATGGTTTGGATCAAGAATAAATAGTAACGTCAAACTTTGTCCTGAGTACAATCTTAGTTGGGAAAATGGTATTTTTACTGTTTTAGGTGTGAAATTTACAACAGACTTAAATTCATTGGTAAATATTAATTATGAGTCCAAAATTGAAGAAATCAAAAAATTACTTGCTGTTTGGTCTAAAAGGATACTCACTCCTATTGGTAAAATTGTTGTTTTAAAAAGTTTGGCCCTCTCAAAACTCAACCATCTAATTACTGGATTACCAAATCCTTCAGCGGATAAAATCAAATTAATACAAACACTATTTTACAAATTTCTTTAAAATAATTTGAGGGACAAAATGAAAAGAACTACCATTATTCAAGATTATAAATATGGAGGTCTTAGAATGGTAGAAGTGGAAAAGTTCATACTAGCTCTAAAAATAACATGGATCCGTCGAATATCTCAGACAGAAAATAAATATAGTCATCTCGTGAAAATTTTCTGTGTGATTACTAATAATATATTTAAATTTGAAACAGATTACATTAAACAAAATTTAAATAGAATACAAAATCCTTTTTGGAAGGATGTTCTTATCAGTTACAAATATTTTGCTGATCAAGTTAAACCAATATCTTGGCAACAACTTCACTCAGTTAGTATATGGTATAACCCAGGTATTAAGGTCGGAGGCTCTAGTGTGTTTTACAAAAGATGGTTTATAGGAGGAATAACTTTTATCAATGACATTCTAAACAAACATGGAAATCTTTATTCATACATAGAATTTAATGAACATTATAATATACAGTCCAATTTTCTTGAATATGAAGGTATTATAACTGCTGTCAGGAATTATTTGGCAAAACTGAATATTGCGCATCTAGCCTGTAACAGCCCAAACCCTATACGTCCACTAATCCTATCTTTAATTCTACAATATGAGAAAGGCTGTCGAAACATATATGACATGAAATAATGTATATCCCAAAGCATTAAGTAAATGGAAAAATGAAGTAGTTAGTGTTCCAAATTTTGAATTTGAAAGATTATATGTCTTACCTTATAAAATAACAAAAGATCCTAAGTTACTTTGGTTCCAATTTAGAATCAACCATAGGATACTTGGGACAAATTACCTTTTATCTAAAATGAATATTATTAATAACGATACGTGCAGCTTTTGAAATAATGCGCCTGAAACTATACAACATCTGTAAAACAGTAAAAGAATTCTGGTCAAAACTTCAAACTTATATTACAGAAAAAACAATACAGCATTCGTAACTTTAACAGAAACAGATATTTTATTTGGAAATTGTAAATTTGATACAGTTTTGAGTTAAATCATCATGCAAGCAAAACTTACATTTATCAAAACAAGATGCAACGTCAAATTCCACAGCTTAACCTTTTTAAAACGTATATAATATCTTTGTACAAAGTTGAGAAACTAATCGCATATAAAAACTTAAAAATTAATAAGTTTGAAACCATGTTGAGTCAATACCTTGCTATCTGTGGAACTGGAGTACAGAGATAATTTACCTAGTTGATTTTTTCAGTATCAAACTGTAGCATATAAACTTAATGTTTTTATTCTTTTTAATTTTGGGACATGCACATCTTATCTCACTATCAGAAATAACATACCCTTGCTTATATCTTGGTCTTTCCTAATCAACCTTCTTGGTTTTTTAGAAAAAATAATAATTTTGGAAGTTATGTATATTAATCCTTTAAAACATTCCTGAAACATTGTTCCTTGATAATGGATTTATATACAGATTTATTACACAGGATGGGTTATTGTTTCCTTTTCTTTCCAAAAACAAAATATGAGAAAAAACTCAGTGAGCCTCAAAGTAGAGGCAATGCATAGATTTCATAATATAAAATAATGTTTATTTTTGATATTATAACATTAAAATTATCTGTGTAAAATAAGTCTGTATGTATTGACAATGTGGGTTGTACACTGGGTTTTGAAACAAATATTCTTTACATGTATTATTGTCTTATTCTCCAGAGTTTATAGAGACTCGCTGGAATCTTATAGCTTCCATATATTCCCTATATAGCAATCATACTATATAGCAATCATACTATATTTTCCACAAATATTGTTTTGGAAATACCTCTGGATTGCAGTGTGGTCTCTTTTTTTCGTGTACACTCTGTTAAAATTGTACATTGTATAATATACTTCTATAATTGTAAAGAATAAATAACCTCCCCATGTATTCTGTCTCTGATTACAATATATGCATTTATTCACTCGATTATATTTCCTATTACTTTATTTACAAACTAATAGATGCATATTACATGTTTTTTATGTAAGGTTTGATGAGGGATGGCCCACCCCGACACTAACAAACCTATTACGGGGTGAATAAATGGATCACCAATAATCTGGTGATTGAAATTAAAAAAACAAAAACAAAAAAAATGTTACGGCGTATGTGTACAGAGAGACCCAAAGATTGGAACAAGTATCTCAATGCTTTGTTTTTTGCATTTAGAGAGGTTCCACACGAGAGTTTAGGATTTTCTCCGTTTGAGTTATTGTACGGTAGATCAGTTATAGGTCCCATGAGGATTCTTAGAGAGATTTGGCCAGGTGAAGTAGATAGATATGAGGTTAAGACTACATATCAGTATGTTTTAGATCTGAAGGAGAAACTAGAGGAGACTTGTAAGATAGCTCAAAGTCAGTTAGTTAAGGCAAGTACCAAGTATAAACGGTACTATGACCAGAAAGCTAGAGCTAGGAAATTTAAGATAGATGACCAGGTGTTACTGTTACTCCCGACCGACAATAACCAGCTGTTATTACAATGGAAAGGTTCGTTTTACGTTAGAGGGATAGTGAACACTATTAAGGGGTATCCCATTCCATTTCACTCCCGATCAATTGTTGATGAGGAGGTGAAAGCCATGTTGAAATTGGGTGTCATCGAACCGTCAAGCGCCCCATTTACATCCCCAGTCGTTATTATTAAGAATAAGGATGGGTCAATTTGTGTTATAGTAAGCTTCGGGGGTCTTAAAGTAAGATATTATATTGCACCCATGGCTGATCATAACATATACATGAAAAACTAGGTGACCAACATTCATTCACGGCCTCTGTCCTTTGGTCTCAGAAGTAGCTTAATTACGTTGTTTGTGTAGAGGCCTGGGTTTGACCATTTCCTCTGAAAGTTCATGACTGATGCGCATGAAAGTTAATTAACCCAATTAAGTATATATTTAGTAACAGTATGACAATAACCTTTAGTTAAGTAGAGGTCTGTCTGTTGAAACAATGGAATGACTGGTGCAACCTTTGGGAGAATTATATAAATACCCTGTATCAGCATTTTGGAAAGTAAGTTAAATATTTTGTTTACTCCAAAAAGAGGAGATTTGTACGATCGACCCCAAATTTGGCGTCCTAGAACCAATTTCGGAGGTTAGAGTTCATGGTCGAGGGTACACGTGACAGTTCAAAGGTGGGCCATAGCCACGCTATATAAGATACGAGATTGCCTTCATTCGGCAGATCCTTATAGACTGGACGAGATTCTTATAGACTGGTCAGAGATACTTACAGATTGATAGATATTAATTCAGATTCATTTTGACGGCTAAGCTTGCACTTTTGAACGTTAGAACTGCTTAGGAATTGTAACTTGTACATTTAATCAAAGTTGAATATTTACTCTGGTTTTTTAACTGTGTATAGTTTTATTGTGAAATATAATTAGATAGTAGTTTAATAAAATACATATTAAAGACTATTCTTGAGTTAGATATTTTCACGTCGCTATATTACAAATTCGATTCTGCATCGATTTTAGACAGCTAAATAAACGTACCATCTTTGATGCAGAGCCAATGCCTAATATTGAGGAGGTATTCTCTAAACTTGCGGGATATTCGTATTTCTCCAAGTTAGACCTCAGTAAAGGTTACTGGCAAGTCCCACTTTCACACCAAGCTAAAGAGATGACCTCTTTCGAAACTTCGCAAGGACATTTTATGTTCAAGTTCATGCCCTTTGGTCTCGTAAACGCACCAGCAACCTTCTGTTGGTTGATGAGGAAAGTCCTGAAGGATTTGTCCAACACAGACAGCTTTGTAGATGACATCCTGGTGTTTACAACAACATTTGAAGACCATATTAAGGCTCTACGTAATCTGTTGGAACGGCTACGCCGGTTTAAACTGACTGCAATACCTAGCAAGTGTCACATAGGTTACGCAGATATAGAGTGTCTTGGTCATGTTGTCGGGAGAGACCAGAAATTGAAACCCAACCCCGACAAGGTTACGGCAATTCAGGAAGCACCAAGACCCGAGACAAAGTTAGGTCATTTTAAGGGTTGCCGGGTTTTTACAGGAAGTTCATTCCAAACTTTTCGGCTATAGCTGCACCTTTGTCAGACTTGACAAAGAAAGGTCAACCCAATAGTATAACTTGGTGGGGGGTGGGGGGGAAGCCAGGAGCGAGCTTTTGTCTCTTTAAAGGGGAGACTGGTCAAAACCCCAATACTAAAATTACCTGAACTTGACAGGGAGTTTATCCTCAGAACGGATGACTCCGATATAGGGGTGGGTGCAGTCCTACTGCAAGAGCAAGATGGGTGTAGTCTCCCCGTGGCTTACGCAAGTCGGAAACTACTACCCCGGGAACGTAACTACTCTGTTATCGAAAGGGAGTGTCTTGCAGTAGTGTGGGGTGTCAGTAAATTCCACCGATATGTTTTTAGTAAGGAATTGGTCTTGGAGACTGACCACCAACCGTTAGCTTATATGAGCAAAGCAAAGGTAGCTAACAGTAGTTTAATGAGGTGGGCACTGACTCTGCAGACTTACCGGATGAAAATTAAAGCGATCCGAGGAAAGGATAATATAAACCACACGTGCACATTCACCGTGGAATAATACACCACACGTGCACATTCTTCGTGAAATAATAAACCACACGTGCACATTCACCGTGCAATAATATACCACACGTGCACATTCTACGTGGAATAATACACCACATGCACATTCTCCATGGTATAATACACCACACATGCACATTCTCCTTGGAAGAGTACATCACACATGCACATTCTCCGTGGAATAGTACGGCACCACACATGCACATTCTCCGTGGAATAATACGCCACACATGCACATTCACCGTGGAATAATACGTCACACATGCACATTCTCCGTGGAATAATACGCCACACATGCACATTCTCCGTGGAATAATACACCACACGTGCACATTCTCCCTGGAATAAAACGCCACACGTGCACATTCACCGTGGAATAATACACCACACGTGCACATTCTCCGTGGAATAACATGGCACCATACATTCACATTTTCCGTGGTATAATACGCTACACATGCACATACACCGTGGAAAAATACACCACACATGCACATTCTCCGTAGCATAATACGCCACACATGCACATTCGCCGTGGAATAATACCCACACATGCACATACATCGTGGAATAATACACCACACTTGCACATTCTCCGTGGCATAATACGCCACACATGCACATTCTCCGTGGAATAATACGCCACACATGCACATACACCGTGGAATAATACACCACACATGCACATTCTCCGTGAAATAATACGCATTCTCCGTGGAATAATACGCCACACATGCACATTCTCCGTGGAATAATACGCCACACATACACATTCACCGTGGAATAATACACCACACGTGCACATTCTCCTTGGAATAATACTCCACACATGTACATTCACCGTGGAATAATACACCACACATTCACATTCTCAGTGGAATAATACATCACACATGCACATTCTCCGTGGAATAATACGTCACACATGCACATTCTCCGTGGCATCAGGGACCAGGCAATATGTATTGGAGGGTTGGGACCGGTGCAGAATGGCATGGGACAGGTACTTTTTTTTGTCGCGACAAACCATGGGACGATACTTTTTTTTTCGCTAGCTTGCCATGGGTCGTACACATTTTTTAAAGTCAAATTCTTCCCCCCAGCCCACCCCCACTCCCGAAAAAAAACTTTAAACAATTACAAATATTGAAGCAGTGATATAATACCAAAAAATGCCCCCTTACCAAAAACATAGGCTTCTGGCGACTGTTTGCTGCAACTCTGTGGCAAACATTGCTGCGCTCGACATTGGTGGGTTTGATTCCCGTCATTGCCAAATGCGTTGTGTCCGTGAGCAAGACACTTTATCTGCATTGCTTAGTACTGGTTCTACCCAGGAAGACATCGAGAGTGATTCAATAAGTTTATAGAGCTTTCGTTACAATCGATGTAAAATAAATAAGTTTAACTAAAGCTGCGGCAGACAAGTTTGCGGCGAAGTTGCGGTACACTTTTACCTGCAAATGAAGTATGCAGCAAAGTTGCAGCAAACAAATATGCAAATGAGGTTCTGGTGATGTTCACCGCAACTTCTCAGCACACTTTATTTGCATAACAATTTTAGCTGTAATCTTCTGGCAATATTTGGCGATGTTGGCTGCTATTTTGCCGCAGACCTCATTTACATTGTAAACATTTTGCAGCAAACTTCATTTGCATAATTTTTTTCTCTGCAATGTTCTGGTGATGTTTTTCAAAATAAATAATGGTCTTAAATTATAAAATAGAACAATGCAACGCCGTTTGTAAAAAGAAATAAAATATTTAGCTTGACAACATTTTCACTATTTAACATGGACTGCACCATATTTAAATAAATTGACACGATTTAAATAAATCGACACTATTTAAATAAATGCTCTCGATTTAAAGTATATCCTCACGATTTAACTAAATGGTTTTGATTTAAATAATTGTTTGTGAATTTTAAATAAATGGAACTTTGTATTACTAAATGTGCAATAATATAATTAAATTCACTATATTAAAATAAATCCACACAATTTAAATAAACTGACACTATTTAAATAAATCCTCTCAACATTAAAATCTGTCATTTCTGCATTATTCTCATTTTCATGGAGATGTCGAACGCTGTCATTTTGCATTACTCCCATTTTTATGAAGATGTCGAACGCTGTCATTTTTGCATTACTCCCATTTTCATGGAGATGTCGAGCACTGTCATTTCTGCATTCTCCAATTTTCATGGAGATATCGAGTACTGTTGAGCGCTGCCACTTCTGCATTAGTCTCATTTTCATGGAGATGTCGAACGCTGTCATTTCTGCATTACTCTAATTTTCATGGAGATGTCGAGCGTTGTCATTTCTGCAGTACTCACATTTTCATGGAGATGTCGACTGCTGTCATTTTTGCATTACTCTCATTTTTATGGAGATGTCGAGCGCTATCATTTCTGCATTACTCTCATTTTCATGAAGATGTTGAGCACTGTAATTTCTGCATTACTCCAATTTTCATTGAGATATCTGCGCTGTCACTTCTGTATTACTCCCATTTTCATGGAGATGTCGAGCACTGTCATTTCTGCATTATTCTCATTTTCATGGAGATATCGAGCGCTGTTGAGTACTGCCATTACTCTAGTTTTCATGGAGTTGTCGAGTGTTGTCATTTCTGCATTACTTACATTTTCATAGAGAAATCGAGTGCAGTCGTTTCTGCATTACTTCCATTTTTATGAAGATGTCGAATGCTGTCATTTTTGCATTACTCCCATTTTCATGGAGATGTCGAGCGCCTTCATTTCTGCATTACTCTCGAGATATCGAGCGCTGTTGAGTACTCTCATTACTCTAGTACAACACCAAACTTAAAACACTTCTGCGACTAGCCATATCACAACCTCCATTTTATGGAGATGTGGTGTATATTCTTCGAAAGTTAAAGGGGTCTGACGGGTTTCCTGACCGCTTTACAAATGTAATCAGGAAGTTCGTCAGAAAAGGATATAACCCTTTGGTTTTACAGCGCACTGCATGTTTAGTGATTGACCCCTCTACAGTCAGTCATTACGCTTCCTTTTTCACTTATGCGATGACTGGACTACCTCTTGGGACTCTATGATTGTACCTACTGAAACCCCAACTAAGGGAGATAGGTGCATGAGCTTTCGTCCCTCGGGTTTTCTGGTGGTACCCTAGATTGGTTTTCTCTTTAGCTGCAACTACTATGGTTGTTCAGTACGATTCTGGATACATCCTGAGATGTTTATTATTTTGTATGTGTTTCTTTAATAAGTTTCTCCGAATGTGGACTTATTGTTTTTATTGTATTGTTAGAGAATTCCTTTTGATGGGATGTAGTTTTGTTTACACTGTCTTGTCTATTAGGGCGCTGAAGACAGGATAATAGCGAGGATTGTGCGCATATAAAGTCGATTCAAGCTAACCAGTAGGACTTATTGCCTACTGACCATTCCAAGTCGATAACCCTATCTTCACCACCCTTTCTGTTGTTTTTTTCTCTTTCATTGTATTATCAAGACCTTGTTTGCAGTACAGTGCGCAGCTACGATGCCATTGCGTTCGGACGATGTGGTTTCTATAGGACCCTATATCTCATTCATGGAGTTGTCGAGTGTTGTATTTCTGCATTACTCACATTTTCATGCAGATGTCGAGTGCACTCATTTTTGCATTACTTCCATTTTTATGAAGATGTCGAACGCTGTAATTTTTGCATTACTCCCATTTTCATGGAGATGCCGAGCGCTGTCATTTCTACATTACTCTCATTTTCATGGATATGTTGAGCACTGTCATTTCTGCATTACTCCCATTTTCATGGACATGTCGTGTGCTGTCATTTCTGCATTACTCCCATTTTCATGGACATGTCACTAACTGTAGAAGTCCAATAGGCACCAATGGTGCCTGGATATCTTAGAATCATCACCAGACCCTAGACAAACCAACAAACGTATATATACACACATCTACCTATTGAGGTCATACTGATCATATTATTTTGCACTTTGGATACATTTTCAATTTTTCTGGTTTTAAATGTTGGAGTTATCATGGTGTTTGGTATTTAAAAATGTTCTTGCAATGAACACAATTGAATAAATGTTTAAAAATAAGGTTCTACGAAACTAATTACACTTGGCTAAATTACTTGTTCAAGTGGTACGTCCTTTGACATAAAATACAAATTTCACTTTTAATAGTAGTAAGTAACTGGAAATAATTCAATTCTGTATAAAGTCTAATGCGACGCTGTTTTGGCTAACAGAGTCTTCAGATACAGCAGATCAGAATGAAAAAGTTTGTCGTGATGTTCTGTGAATAAAGAAACGGAAAATCTGAATTTAAAAGATTGTGGTGATTTTACGGCGTGCAATTAAAAAAAAAATCGGATTGGTAAAATTGTCGCAATGTTGTGGCGGACAAAAAAACATACAAGTAAGTTTGTGGTGATGTTATGGTATACGTTGCAAATAAATAAATGTTTCTGGCGAATGTATAGGTTTTTGGCGAGTTTGCAGCAAATTCGACAAAGATTACCATAATGTTTGCGGCAACATCACCGCTAGTGGCATTGGAAATGGTGCAAAATGGCATGGGACAGGTACTTTTTTTGTCGCGACAAACAATGGGACGTTACATTTTTTTCGTTTTCTTGCCATGGGACGTACATTTTTTTATATAACATTTTTATTTGCACCGGTCCCAACGCCCGATGAATATTGCCTGGTCCCTAATACGCCACACATGCACATTCTCCGTGGAATAATACGCCACACATGCACATACACCGTGGAATAATACACCACACATGCACATTCTCCGTGAAATAATACGCATTCTCCGTGGAATAATACGCCACACATGCACATTCACCGTGGAATAATACGCCACACATGCACATTCTCCGTGAAATAATACGCCACACATGCACATTCTACGTGAAATAGGGCAGAAGGGGGTATGTTGTTACACGGGGCAAAGTGTAACACCTATATTTTACACGCGATGACGTCACGAATGATGTCATAACAAACACGGTCACGTGACCGATACCACCCGCCATCGTTCACGCCATTGTTTACTTGTTTGGTAAAGAAACAGAGAAATAATCGGTTTTGCCACCATTTTGGCACACGTAAGTAAAAACAGCAATTCCTTGAACATTTCAATTTATGTCGCCGTGTTTTGTACATATCAGTGTCTCTTATTGTCCGTTATTGTAAATATCAGTGAAGGTCATAGGTGCGCAAGCCATTGCGTGTCATATATAATGTGCCACTAGGGGTATGTGGGGGCAAGTTGTTATACCGTGGGTGGGGCTAATTTTTCTGTGTTACAACTTACCCCACGTCACGTATCATTTTATGTTAGTCAATTAATGTACTCTAATAGCAGTTTCAATTGAAAAGTTTCCGTGGTTAATGATACAAATAAGGTTAATAAACATTGTCTAATGATAAGTTATACCTGCAATTTCAGAATGGTTCGCAATTATGTTCGGACGCGTACTAGAGCCAGCGTACCGCCCGATCTTACTCGGAAGGGAATCAATGATATTGTGGCATGTGGCAGATCCATACGTTCGGTCGCTAATGAACTTAACATGAAGCCGATGACCTTATGTAGGTATATTAAACGGGCCAAAGAGACGGGGGATGTTCAATCCGTCCAAATCGGTTACCATGGTAACAGACCAACTGTGTTTTCATCAGACCAGGAGTTAGCGTTGGTTAGTACTTGATAACAGCAGCTAACATTTACTTTGGATTGTCGCCGAGAGGTGTACGAGTATTAGCTTATGAATGTGCCGATGCCTTCAATGTGAAAATGCCCGATTCATGGATCAAGAAAAAAAGGCAGGGTATGACTGGTTTACAGGTTTTATGAAAAGGCATTCGTCTCTATCCATTAGAACTCCTGAACCCATTAGTCTCTCACGAGCAACAAGTTTCAACAGGGAAAACGTGAATTCATTCTTCAAGAAATTGGCTGAGGTGCAAACGAAACACAACATTCAAAGTTTTGACATTTGGAACGTTGACGAAACGGTATTGAGCACAGTTCAAAAACCTAGAAACATTGTAGCTCCCAAAGGTGTGAAACAGGTCGGATCACTGGAGAAAGGGGTTCCTTGGTTACGTTGTGTACTGCAGTGAGTGCCACGGGTAACACCGTAACACCTATGCTGATATTTCCAAGAGTCAAGTATTTTGACCATTTTGTGCGCGATGATCGAGAATGGGATCGTGATGTTATCCTTCCCCCCCCCCCCCCCCCCCACACTGTTCGCACAAACTACAGCCACTGGACCGCACAGTATTTGGGCCGTTCAATAAATAGTTGGCAGTTGCCCAAGACAACTGGATGCGACAAAACCCAGGAAAGAACATGTCAATTTATGATTTACCTTCATTGTTTGCCAAAGGCAGCAATCCCCGAGAATATAATGAGCGGATTTCGAGTGTCTGGAATTCAGCCATACAATGAAGACATATTCGGCGACGCTGATTTCGCCCCAAGTGACGTTACCGACAGGCCAGATCCCGGAATCAGCTTAAACACATCGACTGGAACCGAGTTAGCAGACTCGACTGACTCAACTGAAAACAACCTTATACCTCCAGTGGATACAAACCAATCCAGCGAGCAGCATAATGAACTCAGTATTTACCTGCGGGACATGGGTCGTGAAGTAGTGCCAGTAAGAGGTGACAGACACTGCCTTCTGCATGCTTTTCGTGAAAATCTGGAGGCAGAGAACATTATGAACGTTACACATGAAGCATTGTGTGCAGTTCTAAAAGAAGAAGTGCGTGAACACCAAGAGTATTATACGCAGTATTCACAGACCGGTACTGACGGTGTGGAAGATATTGAAAGCTATGTTGTTGGGAAGAAATATAACAATGCATTTGGAGACATTATACTGTCAGTATTATGCAATGGATTAGGCGTTGCTGCCATTGTACATAGAAACGGCGAAAACGGCATCAGCGTCATAGCCCATGGACCGGGAAGGGACGGGGTTGTATTCAATGGGGATATACACTTAACTCTTTGTGGAGACGATGCTGGCGCCCACTACAGTTGGTCTCGCCTTGTTGAAAACGAAGCTATGGTACAGGCAGAAAATACACCTGAAAACAATGACCCTGTATTTTCACCACAGTCTGTAAGACCCCACCCGAAAGCACCATCAAGGAAAAGTAACAACAAAGGCCGCAAAAAGCTTAAAACTGCTATTCTTACAGATACACCCGAAAAGCGTGCAATTGAAGAAGAACAAATTGCTAAAGAAGCAAACACCTGGGTCAAAAAAAACAAAAAAACTAAAACATACACCAACAGGGACAGTTTCTAAAAAGGGTCCGAAAACAACGTCAAGCAAACCGAAACACAGCATTCCTATAGCTACAGAATCATCAGATGAAGAGGAATGCTTTTGTCTAGTGGGCGTAGAGCCTGACGGGAACAGCAAGTCAAAGGAAAAGTGGATCCAATGCTATTGCTGTAAGGGATGGGCCTATCAAGAGTGTACCGACGTATCTTGAAGTGAAGTGTATGTTTGCCATAACTGTGACTCTGATGATGATATGAACCTCTAATGGCTTATTTACAAAACTGTGACTGAACGACAAAACCTCAGAGAAATGTAATTTTGTTTGGAAAGTAAATGCCTCTGGTTTTCATAACTGAGCTAAATATTACTAGTGTGGTGTTTACCATTTGGACACAATTCAATATCACATGTCATGACAGTGATGACAAACAGTGATTGCTAGACCGGATAAGCTCATACATTAGGCCTATGATCTTAAAGCTCCAGGTTAGACCTACGTACACCAGTTATATTTTTGTAAAGACGTTACTTGTTTTCAATTATTATCCTATGAACGTGTTAAATAAACTGAATATCCTTCCATCTTGATACAAATACATCAGTATAACGATATATTGCATTGGAAACAACAGAGAAAATATCCGTCTATTGAAAACAATGGTAATTAATTATCTAATTTTATCTTATACATGCGTACAGATGCCTATCAGATGTATTTAATTTTAAGTTTTACACAAGTTCAATTGATTTGTAGATATAATTAATTAACATGTAGTTTGTTTTAAAATGTTAATAAACGTTGTTCACTGTTAATCCTATTTGGATATATTCGTAACAACATACCCCAGGTATTGTAACAATATGCCCCAACGAAGGGGTAAATTGTTACACTTGGACCAACTTAGAAACTCTCAGCCATAAATGATAAGAAACAGACCATTATGTTGTTCGTTTAAATAGGATCGTGGAAAATCTTCAAAATCATAAATCGATACATAAATACAGCTCTGTTCAGCAAAAATGTAAAAGTTGTAACAACATACACCGGTCTCCCCTAATACATGCACATTCACCGTGGAATAATACACCACACATGCCCTTTTTCCGTGAAATAATACGCATTCTCCGTGAAATAATACGCCACACATGCACATTCACCGTGGAATAATACGCCTCACACGCACATTCTCCGTGAAATAATACACCACACATGCACATTCTCCGTGGAATCATACGCCACACATGCACATTCTCAGTGAAATAATACGCCACACATGCACATTCTCCGTGAAATAATACACCACACAAGCACATTCTCCGTGGTATAATACGCCACACATGTACATTCTCCGCGGAATAATACACCACATGTGCACATTCACCGTGAAATAATAAACCACACGTGCAATACATTCTCCGTGGAATAATACGCCACACATGCACATTCTCCTTGAAATAATACGCCACACATGCACATTCTCCGTGAAATAATACGCCACACATGCACATTCTCCGTGAAAAATACGCATTCTCCGTGAAATAATACGCCACACAAGCACATTCACCGTGTAATAATACACCACACATGCACATTCTTCGTGAAATAATACGCTTTCTCCGTGAAATAATACGCACACATGCACATTCACCGTGTAATATTACACCACACATGCACATTCTCCGTGAAATAATACGCCACACATGCACATTTTCCGTGGAATAATACGCCACACATGCACATTCTCCGTGAAATAATACTCCACACATGCACATTCTCCGTGAAATAATACGCCACACATGCACATTCTTCGTGGAATAATAAACCACACGTGCAATACATTCTCCGTTGAATAATACGCCACACATGCACATTCTCCTTGAAATAATACGCCACACATGCACATTCTCCGTGAAATAATACGCCACACATGCACATTCTCCTTGAAATAATACGCCACACATGCACATTCTCCGTAAAATAATAAACCACACGTGCAATACATTCTCCGTGGAATAATACGCCACACATGCACATTTTCCTTGAAATAATACGCCACACATGCACATTCTCCGTGAAAAAATACGCCACACATGCACATTCTCCGTGAAAAAATACGCATTCTCCGTGAAATAATACGCCACACAAGCACATTCACCGTGTAATAATACACCACACATGCACATTCTTCGTGAAATAATACGCATTCTCCGTGAAATAATACGCACACATGCACATTCACCGTGTAATATTACACCACAGATGCACATTCTCCGTGAAATAATACGCCACACATGCACATTCTCCGTGGAATTATACGCCACACATGCACATTATCCGTGAAATAATACTCCACACATGCACATTCTCCGTGAAATAATACGCCACACATGCACATTCTCTGTGGAATAATACGCCACACATGCACATTCTCCGTGAAATAATACGCCACACATGCACATTCTTCGTGAAATAATACGCATTCTCCGTGAAATAATACGCAAACATGCACATTCACCGTGTATTATTACACCACACATGCACATTCTCCGTGAAATAATACGCCACACATGCACATTCTCCGTGGAATAATACGCCACACATGCACATTCTCCGTGAAATAATACTCCACACATGCACATTCTCCGTGGAATAATACGCCACACATGCACATTCTCCGTGAAGAAATAAAACACACATGCATATTCTGCGTGAAATAATAAAACACACATGCATATTCTCCGTGAAATAATAAACCACACATGTACATTCTCCGTGGAATACTACGCCACACATGCATATTCTACGTGGAATAATACTCCACACATGAACATTCTCTGTGAAATAATACACCACACATGCACATTCTCCGTGAAATAATAAAACACACATGCATATTCTCCGTGAAATAATAAACCACACATGTACATTCTCCGTGGAATACTACGCCACACATGCACATTCTCCGTTCAATAAATGACCACACATGCATATTCTACGTGGAATAATACGCCACCCATGCACATTCTCCGTGGAATATTATGCCACACATGCACATTGTCCGTGAAATAATACTCCACACATGCACATTCTTCGTGAAGTAATAAACAACACATGTATATTCTCCGTGAAATAAAAAACCACACATGTACATTCTGCGTGGAATAATACACCACACATGCACATTCTCCGTGAAATAATAAACCACACATGCACATTCTCCGTGAAATAATAAACCACACATGCACATTCTCCGTGAAATAATACCTCACATATGCACATTCTCCGTGAAGTAATAAAACACACATGCATATTCTCCGTGAAATAATAAACCACACATGTACATTCTCCGTGGAATACTACGTCACACATGCACATTCTCCGTGGAATAATTGACCACACATGTACATTCTCCATGGAATAATACGCCACACATGCACATTCTCCGTGGAATAATACGCCACACATGCACATTTTCCGTGAAATAATACACCACACATGCACATTCTTCGTGAAATAATAAACCACACATGTACATTCTCCGTGAAATAATAAACCACACATGTACGTTCTCCGTTGAATAATACACCACACATGCACATTCTCCGTTAAATAATAAATCACACATGCACATTCTCCGTGAAATAATAAACCACACATGCACATTCTCCGTGAAATAATAAACCCACATGCACATTCTCCGTGAAATAATAAACCGCACATGTACATTCTCCGTGAAATAATAAACCACACGTGCACATTCTCCGTGGAATAATACACCACACATGCACATTCACCGTGGAATAATACACCACACGTGCACATTTCCCGTGGAAAAATACACCACACATGCAGTTATACTTACGTTATTCGGCCCCGTAAATCAATTCGTAAGTATTTTTACTTTTTAGCTCGACTATTCGAAGAATAAGAGAGCTTATGTAATCACCCCGGTGTCGGCGTCGGCGTCCCACATCAAGGTTTGCGTGTAAGCTATGTTTACAAGTCAATATCTCTTACATGTCTTATCCTAGCACAACCAAATTTGGCCACGGGCTTCCTTATAGCATTATCTTAAGGGCGGCATAAGCAATTTTGGTTCCTGTAACCCATGGGCTCCCATGGAACCCAAATTCTAATAGCCCTTAAAATGTGTCTGTTTCACATCAAATTGTGCGTGTAAGCTGTGTTTACAGGTCTATATCTCTTACATTTCTTGTCCTAGCTGAACTAAATTTGGGAGTTTCCTTATGTTGTAAAGGGTTGGGTAAGTAATTTTGTCTTCTGAAAAATCTGCAAATTGTGATGGCCCATAAAATGTGCAATTAAGGCAGATCTAGGTTTGCATGTAAGCATGTATATATCTATATTTTGGTTTGGGATTTCTTATAGCATTATGCATATTATTCATACTTCACCCATATTGGGGCATGGGCTCCCTCCTCTACCCCCCCCC